>JAMWET010001885.1:0-22410 GCA_024036415.1 Prochilodus magdalenae | reverse complement strand
GAGTTATGTACACCAACACACTACTTACAGTACACTAAAGCAGTACACTTACTGAGTTACTGTCCACCAACACGCTACTACATACACTAACGCATACACTGAGTTACTGTCACACAACCACGCTACTGTACAGTACACTAACACATTAAAACTTTACTGAGTTATACTGTCCGCCGACACAACACTACTTACAGTACACTAACGCATTACACTTACTGAGTTACTGTACAACCAACACTCTACTTACAGTAACCTAACGCATTACAGCTTACTGAGTTTTACTGTCCAACCAACCACGCTACTTTACAGCACACTAACACGATTAACACTTACTGAGTTACTGTCGCACCAACACCTACTCACCGTAACACTTAACGGCATACACTTACTGAGTTACTGTACCAACACACTACTTACAGCACACTAACACATTTACACTTACTGAGTTACTGTACCACACATACACGCTACTTACGTCCACAAGCAACACATTACACTGAGTTACTGTCCACCAACACACTACTTACAGTACACTAACGCATTACACTGAGTTACTGTACACCAACACGCTACTTACAGTACACTAACGCATTACACTTACTGAGTTACTGTACACCAACACACTACTTACAGTACCTAATAGAACCAGACTTTTTGAAGAATTTTGAGCACTTCCAGAACTTACCTTCCTTGAGTCACTATCTGTGCACAACCTTACATCACTCTTGTTGTTGAATGGAAGCAAATTCTCGTAACCACTTTCCAAAATCTAGTGGGAGGCCTACAGGGAAGTAAAGGTGGCCACAGCAGGAAAGAGGGGCCGAACTCCATATTAAGACTTCTGGAAAGCTGTCATATTTAAGGGTCTAGATATCTGAAGTCATGCTTTTAGATAGCTGGGTGTTTTTCCAGAGCTTTTATTTGGGTTGGCAACCTCACAGCCCTCCGTTCACCATCTTTGCCAGAAGATGATTTCCGGTCACCGCTGGATCACCGAAAGTGGCCACTCAATAAGTCTGAGCACTTCCTTTCAAAACCCAACAGACGAGTGGAAACATGCACTCGTTTATTTTTCAATCAACCTCGGAGTTCGCTTACTTTCGCTGCCGTTTTATTGGCTGCCAGGGGCCACGACTTGGCTAGTGTAAATCGTTGTTTACTTTAGCCGTATCACTCATCTCATGAATCAATATTAGATCGGATAATCTCTCTCGCTCGCTCGGTGTTCAACGTCAGAGAGCTTCGGAGCTGTCAGGAAGACGGGGCCCGCACAGCCCGAGGCGGCCTCTATGCAGAGAGTGCGGGGTGGGTAATTGAAGTGCGTATGGGTAATGTAATATTCGGGAAGAAAACAGCTAAAGCCTCAGCCATTAATCTGCCAAGGATTGGAGGAAATATGAATTATCTTAAGCACCTTATCTCTCTCTCTCTCTCTTTCCCTCTCTCTTTTGTGGATCCCCCTCTGAGGAGCCTTATTGTGTTTTGGCCATTATCCACTGAGGGCCAATGCATCCTGCAAGATGCCGACTGAGCCTCTCCTATCAACAGTGCTAAAAAAAAAAGGAGGGAGAGAGAGAGAGATTGAGAAAGAGATAGACAAACCACCTAAACGAACAACATTCATTTCTCTCTTCATTAAACGACTTTAGCAAACACGGCCCATTAAGCACTTTCTCACCCTTCTAGGCTTTTTTTGGCCTCAGCTGCCTCACTGCCTTACTCAACATTGCTGCTCATCATTAGAAACTCATTTAGCAACAGCTAACCTCCACATTTTCGTCAGGAAGGTGTGCTCACGTGCCTGGGTGCTTTAATGTGCTTAGGCCAGCTGATTCTGTTGTTGTCTCTCTCTTTTTTTTCTGGTTAAATAATCAGTTCTCTTATGCTTGTGGGAACAGGCTGATTAATGGGCATAACTACAGATGGAGACAGAAGGAAGAAATTACGCCCAGATCAACTCAACTCTCACAACACCTCAACAACCATCCTGCCCCGCATCGTGGGCCAAACACCTGCGCGTGCGCCATAACCCTCCTCCTCCTGCACCCCTCCATCTGCTCCCCTATTGGCTGTGCGGCTCCCCAAGTGCTCTCGCTGATTCGGCAGCTTAGGCGAGGGCCGCTGCTGCCTCCCTGAGGTGATTACGGTAATTAATTGGATGGAGCTTTCATGTTGTGTGCTGGTGAGCATCCTTGTTTGTGCTGATCTGAGATCAGTTTGAAAGGAGTGCTGAGGTGGGCATTTACGTGAGCGGCGCTGCTCGCGGATCAGGGGGTAAATAGGAAGCGTATATCCAAGGCCTCCTGGCTGGATTTGTTCCTTCCCCAAGTTTTGACTGAGTTCTCTTTGAACACTTTCTGGGCACTGGCAATGATCATATCCATGCCCCATCAATGGGGAAGGGGTCCAAAGCACAACCTATACAACAGTGTAGATGTAATGTGTGGTGGCACCCAGTGTACAGTTGGAAATGACCAATATGGACCGAGTTCACATCTGAAAGGAAGTATGGAAGTAAGTCCAAGCCATGTGCACAGTGGAAAGGAGCCTGCGGTACTCAGTGCAGTGCCTCTAATAATGCCACTCGATAGCCTCGTCCAGGCTAGAGGATTCTTTTGGTATATACACACGTGGACAAAATTGTTGGTACCCCTCGGTTAATGAAAGAAAAACCCACAATGGTAACAGAAATAACTTTAATCTGACAGTAATAATAAATAACAATTATATGAAAATGAACAAATGAAAGTCAGACATTGCTTTTCGACCATGCTTCAACAGAATTATTTAAAATAATAAACACCTGAAACAGGCCTGGACAGAAATGATGGTACCCATAACTTAATATTATGTTGCACAACCTTTTGAGGCAATCACTGCAATCAAACAATTCCTGTATCTGTCAATGGGACTTCTGCACCTCTCAGCAGGTATTTTGGCCCACTCCTCATGAGCAAACTGCTCCAGTTGTCTCAGGTTTGAAGGGTGCCTTTTCCAGACGGCATGTTCCAGCTCCTTCCAAAGATGCTCAATAGGATTTAGGTCAGGGCTCATAGAAGGCCACTTCAGAACAGTCCAGTGTTTTCTTCTTAGCCATTACTGGGTGTTTTTAGGTGTGTGTTTTGGGTCATTATCCTGTTGCAAGACCCATGACCTGCGACTGAGACCAGCCTTCTGACACTGGGCAGCACATTTCTCTCCTTGATAGTCTTGAGATTTTATTGTACCCTGCACAGATTTAAGACACCCTGTGCCAGATGCAGCAAAGCAGTCCCAGAACATAACAGAGCCCCCTCCATGTTTCACAGTAGGGACAGTGTTCTTTTCTTGATATGCTTAATTTTTCCGTCTGTGAACATAGAGCTGATGTGCCTTGCCAAAAAGTTCAATTTTTGTCTCATCTGTCCATAGGACATTCTCCCAGAAGCTTTGTGGCTTGTCAACATGTAGCTTTGCAAATTCCAGTCTGGCTTTTTCATGTTTTGTTTTCAACAATGGTGTCCTCCTTGGTCGTCTCCCATTAAGTCCACTTTGGCTCAAACATCCATGGATGATGCGATCCGACACTGATGTTCCTTGAGCTTGAAGTTCACCTTTAATCTCTTTAGAAGTTTTTCTTGGTTCTTTTGTTACCATTCGTATTATCCGTCATTTGATTTATCATCAGTTTTCCTCCTGCCTCCACGTCCAGGGAGGTTGGCTACAGTCCCATGGATCTTAAATTTCACAGGAACATCAAGCTGCTTGGAGATGGTCTTATAACCTTTACCTTTAACATGCTTGTCTATAATTCTCTTTCTAATGTCCTGAGACAACGCTTTCCTTTGCTTCCTCTGGTCCATATTGAGTGTGGTACACACCTTGTCACCAAACAGTGGCTACCTCTATCTCTATATATAGGCCCACTGACTGATTACAAGATTGTAGACACCTGTGATGCTAATTAGTGAACACACCTTGATTTAACATGTCCCTTTGGTCACATTTTTCAGGAGTACCATCATTTCTGTCCAGGCCTGTTTCAGGAGTATATTTTTTAAATTTATTCTGTTGAAGCATGGTTGAAAAGCAATGTCTGACTTTCATTTGGTTATTTTCCTAGAATTTTTATTTATTATTACTGTCAGATTTAAGTTATTTCTGTTACCACTGTGGGTTTTTCTTTCATTAACCGAGGGGTACCAACAATTTTGTCCACGTGTGTATATGGTATATATATATGTGTGTGTGTGTGTGTGTGTTGGAATGCAGCTCAAACTTCCCATAGGCACTTCTGCCTTGGAAGCCACTGTTAATATCTAACATCACAGAGGGACGTTTACACTCCGTGGTCACAGGAAGAAACAGAATTGATCTTCAGGGTCTACATTTCCCGAGATCAGTGAGAAAACTGAAGAATCAAGTTCACTGCTGGGCTATGTGGCGTCTGGAACAGTCCCTGAGAGTGCAGTCACGGACAAAAGCATTAAAAGTCATCATGCTTTCACTGAAAGCAAAAGGACAGACGTACTTACCAACCTTGAGTCCGTGCCAAGTAGGGCTGGATAAAAAAGCCAGTCTTACAGAAAGAGATTCTCACAGTGTGGTAAAACGATTTTCTCCTCCTGATCAAATCACTATTAGGAGGCTAGCTTAATGGAGGAGGCTGTGTCCTAAAACTTGGACACCGGAGAGGGCAGAACGGACGGTTAAGGTTGTTGTCTCGGGCTTGACTGTGACAAGCCAAAGTTTCTTGAGCCTGTGTCCGCTCCTTTATTACCTCGAGCCACGTTATTGTTTCCCCTCGTCTCCTAAACAAAAAAAAGAAGTCATTTGAATCTGTCCTGATGCCCTGCTCAATATCACTCCGTCTCCGCGTTATTAAAGCCGGTGTGGGCCCTTTTTCCCCCCCGTAATAAAACAGAGCCTCGGCTTGACAGGGACAGAGAGGGCTCGTCACCAGCTCATGGGTTTGACATGTTCATTACTCACTGGCGGGGCTGGAGCAGCATGGGATTTTTCCCCACCTGTATTTGACAAACCCCGCCTTCTGCTCTCCTATTGGTTACTGGTTTCATACCTTGTTTCCAACAACTCCTCGACTAACAAATTGCATTGTTGATGTTAGGATTCGCTGGTAGTTCAGTTTCCTGTGCTTGGACTGGCTAGTAGTTGATGCTTGTGTGTTATGACTGTTTAGTCATTGTTATTTTGATTGGCTTGTAGTTTGGCAGTTTACTTCTCTGCACTAGGATTGGCATGTACAGTCATCATGCGGAGATGTTCAGTGTAATTACACAGTGTTTTGTCCTCTGATGGTATTCTGGGAAACCCTGCCTTCCACTGGCCACTTCCACCTCCACTGCAAATGCCCTCGTTAATTTCTCCCAAAACTATATCCCCCACTTTACTCACAGTTCGCAGTTTGTTTGAGGTGGATCACGTAATGTATGTAACATCGCACCTTGTCTTTAGGCAGATCCTTAAACTGCTCCGGGCCCAGTTCTGTTTAATCTCATCCTGTCCCCAACTGGACTGGATATCCAATCAGTAGGGTCAGCTCAGGGGTTGAAAAAGGGGGTTGGTCAAGCTACAATTACCCATGATCCTCTTTTATGGGTCTCTTTGTGGAAGCATCAATCAGCCATCTTGTTAGACAACAAATTGTACCGGGCTTTATCCTTTTACACATCTCAACATGGTAGAAAATAAAAATAGTGCATGTAATACCTCGGAAAAAAAATCTTCAGTCCTTTAAACCTTTTAAGACACTCAAAAATTTTGAGGATGATGCATCGATGATACTGGTAGACCAAAGACCTTTCTAGCCACACCTGAATTCAGAAAAGCACAGGTTAGGTTCTCATATCGTTTTTATGAGATACCCGAAATTCTTATTCCAGAATGAAAAGGAGGACAAAAAGAAAACTCAGACACGCATTAGTCTAAAAAAGCTGAGGTAGTGTCTCTGCACTTTTCATTTTTTTCCGGTTCGGATACCAGGTAAAAAAAAGAAAAAAAAAAGAAGACGCAGCATGAAGAGACATCCATTTCTTTGACCTTTACATTAATGGCATCGAGGCGCGCGTCGCTGCATCCTCGGAAAAGCTGACCAGTCCCTGTAATACATCACAGCACGGTCTGCTCTTCTAAAAGGATGACTTGTGAACTCAAACTGCCAGGAAAGAAGCAGCGTGCGAATGAATCACAAAAGGCCAGTTAATTTAGTGGCCGTAATCTGTGTCAAGGCTTAGGGCTTTAACTAGCCCCGAGTCAAAGACGCCACCTTTTCAGGCCTTTCATTACACTGTATCTGGACATTCTGTGCACACCTAGCTCATGATGTAGGCAATGACTTGATGCTAAGGAAACCATTCTCCTTCAGCAAGGCTAATTTAACCAGCATGATTCATTTAAAGCAGTATAGTTGTATAAGATGCATAGTGCTCACCTTCACGCCTAAAGTTTAACTTTGCTATATGACTTTATTATTGGCTCTAAATCTGACAGCAGCGCTTCCGGTAACCTAGCCAAAGCTTTTAAAACAAGCACTGACGAGTCTGGACATGCAGCACGAGCGGGAAGGCGGAAGGTGCAGTGCTGAACGTACTGCAGAGAGAGAGAAAGAGACAGAGGGAGGGACTTTCATGCAGCTTAAGGTTCCTTTATTAATCTTAAGACAGTCATTTCTACACCCAGTTACTGACTTACTAACAACTGCCCCCCAAAACACTGATCAGTCAGAAAGCTGACCTGGATGTGGACAAGTATAACCGTGAAAACCGGACGTCATCGTCCACTTCCTTTCCCTGGAAATTTCTGCTGCGTGAAAGCAATTCAATTGATGCAGCACTGTATGCAGCGGGAGGTTCGGCAGAATGAATTAAAGTTGCTAACTTGTCACGCAGGATTTCTATAAACAGAAATGCATTCGGTTTATGAAGAAGAAAAAAAAAAAAGGAAAAAAGGAGAAAAAAAAAGCCTCTATCCACATGGGTGCCTATCATCGGAGCCTGTTGCTATGGCGACAGGCTGTACGTGTCCCCATGGCATTTGTGGAGTTTACGTAAGGAGCCCGAGATTGATTCAAATAAGGCACAAGTTTCTCGCTCCGACTTTTTAAAAACAATAATAATAGTAATAATAAAAAAACGCCAGGCAGCGACACTGATCACTCCTGCAGGGTTTTAATCACACGCGTACTGTGTTGGTGAAGCACGCAATCCTGAACACGCACGCACGTATACACGCACACAAAGGGACAAAGACTTTATTCACTCTTCTCCATTCCTGGATTTATATGCTAGGTCAAGTTCCCACCATGCTATCCTGATCATCACCGGTGGTCTGAGGAGGAAGTAAACACAATGGTGTTAAGACGTACCACGGCACTGCGTAAGCCTGCACACGTTAAAAATAACACCACAGAGGAACGCCTAGGCTCTTTTCTCTCCCTCTATCTCACTCTTTCTCTTAAGATAAGCTTTATCATTCAGCAGGACCAACTCAGCAGTACCAGACTGAGACCACGCCGGTCACTCTGGGAACAGCCAGTCCTCTCACACCTGCTGCTGTGCTCTGCTAACTCTCGCTCGCTCTCTTTCTGCCTCCTTCCCTCACTTTCCCAGTGCTGCAGTCAGAAAACCCACTATAGGGATGCTCTATTTGAAAAAGGTTCGCATTTGCCTTTGGGCACCCCATTGGCTAACCCTGCTGCTTCTAAATTAGGACAGCATAATAAAGCATTTGCTAATCGTTATTATGATACAGGCTATCGCATAAAGCTCTGCATTTAACTTGCATTCAACTTGAGATATAATTCAGCCTCAGGTTACTGATCTCTGAACAGGGCCCTAATTCTAATTCTAACCCTGCTACCAGTTCCTTTTACCAGGAAGCTTGTTCATTTGTACAGCTATATCTACAGCCATCTAAATAAAGTAGTGCCCTATGTTTCACTGCATGCTGGGAGCATCTCACCCGCAGTTCCAGACGAGTGTTTACCATCTTTAACCCATTCTACATTCAAAGTAAGGCGATGCTTGCTTTTTACATAGGGCTACATTCAGCTTTTTACATAGGGCTAGTCAGTTTCAACGACAGTGAGTCTTACTAAAGCTATTGTATTTGCAAATTTTAGATCGGAGCCCCTTTTCTAACTTGTGCGTCCATTAATGAACTGAAACACGAGTGAAACATGACTAAGGCAGTTATTTCTTCATGAAAAATCGCGTGATGTCCGATGCCAGTTTAGAAGCAGCTTGTCCTTTCTTCATCTGACTCCTCTCCTTGGCTTGCTGTGCCGTCCTCTGCAATGAAACACATCAGAATCGCGCGTGAGAAATCAGGGTGGGGGTGGGGCCAATATGATGACAAGTTATTACTAACATAAATTATGTCACAATTTGTTTTTCTGCACGTATCACAGATTTCATCAGTAGGTCTTGAACATAGAACAAGAAAGCTGATGATCAACAACAACAACAACAACAACAACAACAACTAGTATAATTTCACTGTATAAGCTGAATAACAGGCTTTTTTTTTTTTTTTTAAATAATCAACTTTTCATGTCATCTTTTTCCAATTGTGGCTGTTGGCTAGTGAATTTTGTTGGTTCCAAATCTCAGAAATGCCCAAAATACTGTGATACATATTGTGTACCTATTATGATACTGGGTCTGGCAAACCAGACTAACCAGACTACAGCTCCCTGTACGTCCCTGTATACCAATTCTATCCGGAAGCAGTAGCACTTCCAGTAGCACATGGTTGTTTAACAAAGCAGCATTTCTCTATTAGCCACATGACTTGAGCTAAAGTCAAGCCGATAGGTGAAGAGATATAGGACGCTCCTCTGTTGGACGGGGCAAACAGAGAAATCTTGTCTTGTAAAACACCTCTCTGCTACAGAAATGAAACAGTGTAAACAGTAGTGTGGCGTGTGGACAGCTACAAGCTTGCTTTACCATGCGGTGACAGACGGTACAGAGTGTTTGCAGGTTGTCCAGTAGGCACTGGCCTCCTCCGCTGTAGACAGGCTTGATGTGGTCCACCTGCCAGAACTGGCCTTCCACTGGGTTACGGATCATCTCGTTCAGCTACAACACAAACCACACCCGCACACACACACACGCACACACACGCACTTTAAAGGTGCACTAGTTAAGAAGACAGAAAGGCTACCATAAGGGACGCAGGCTTAGGGGATGCATTTCTCTACTCTAAAGCCAAGAACAGATGGCCAGTAGTCTGTGCCTCGTTATTAAAAGTGCCAGTGACTCTGCAGACGCTTTTTCAAATCCAAGCTGATTTCACACTTCAATCTTTCATGCTCGCAGAATATTGGCAGTACATAACTGGGGTGTTTTGTGTGTGTGAGCGCATGTTTTAATTCCTTGAAGAGGCTCAATGGATTGTGAAATCTCACTGATCTTAATAGGACACGCCCCCCCTTTAGTTGAAAAACTATTTCCTGTAATTTCCGCTGTGGGCTACTAACTACTACAGTTACACTGACTACTAATGAGCTAACAGTGAGAGTCCAAATATATCACAGTATGACTGTAACTGTGTGTTAATGTGTGACCATCCTTTATTGGGCACGCTATGTAACACCACTCCTAACAGAATGAGGCCTTAGGTCACCATGCCAAGCATCAGCTATACATGAAGCAGTGGAGCTGTGTTCTCAGGAATGATGGTGCATCTTCCATCCCTGTTGAACGAGTTGGAATGCCGTTTATAATTCAGAAATAACCATCCAACGCCAGCACCTGACCTCACTAATGCTCTTTCATCTGTCTGCAATCAAATCCTCACAACAAATGTTCCAACGTCTAGAGTAAAGCCTCCCTAGCCTCCTTGATTTTAGAAAAAAAAACTTTGGGCGAAAGGATGCTCCCAAACTTTGTTACTCTGAAGCACCCAGCACTGTCATACACTATACTGCAGTTAACCAAGTTTCTATCAGCACCGTTAAAGCTATCGCTGTGTGTCAATGTATCGCTTGACGCTAGCTGTAATAAACACAGTGTGTGTTTGGAAAGCCCTGGTTTGTCGGTTCCCTGCAGCCGTGAAAAGAAACAAGAAAAATCATTAGACGGCCTGCAACTGCTGAGCCTCAGGGGATTCTGGGTAATGTAGTTCCCCTTTCCAAATTGCTCTCTAGGCTGTTTTGGCTCGTTGAGCAGCGGTGAGGGACTATGGCGGCTTCAGAAGAGCTTCAGCTTGAGTGGAAAAGAGAGAGAATGTGAGTGAGTGAGTGTGAGTGTGTATGTGCTCGTGTTTGTGAGGGAGAGTGAAGGCTGGAGAGTGAGGGGTCCTGCGAGAGCTGAACTGAAAGCTGAACCAAAGCGCTGGCATTTCAGCTTGCGGAGGCCGTTTTAGGCTCTGAGCCTCAGGGGAAACTACAGCGCACAAATCAATCCACTTTCTTCCCCATGACAAAAACAGGACCATCCCATAATTATCCCCAATCTCCACGGAGCCCCGGGGAGCCCACAGAGGATGATAATCACTGAATACAGGAGGGGGTGTTTCCCTCCATGACCTCGGTCGATTCACACGCATACAGGCCGAGCCCTTCTATACACACACTGTGGGCATTTAATAACTCTTCTCTCTCACAGACACGTGTGTTGGTATTGCTATATTTGTAAGTACTTCCACAGACATAGGTAATACAGTAGCTGAGTAATGCTATTAGTTGGTAATGCTATACTTGCAGCCAGGGATGTACAGTGCAATTATATTTGAACATGTGCCAGTAGAAAAGATCACAGTGTGCATTAGAGCAAATACGGACTTTGTAAAGTTCTCCATTCATATATTTTTAAGTTCAAAGTTCAAGCACTCACAAAAGTTGTAGTTAGTTATTTACAGTCAGTTCTTTGTAAGCAATTCCTACTAAATGGCATGTGTCTTCAAGACATTTTCAAGTTTCAAGTTTAGCCATGTGATACAGGTTTATATTTACATTTATGGTGTTTAGCTGACGCTCTTATCCAGAGCGACTTACAAGGCTATTCATATTACAGGTAAGCCAATGTAGTGTTAGGAGTCTTGCCCAAGGACGCTTACTGGTGTAGCACAGCGAAGTCACCCAGACAGGCTACTGAACCCCAATCTTCCATGGTGTGATAGCTTAGTGACAAGTGGTCTTATCAGTTGCGCCACACCAACCACCAGGTTCAGCTCTGGCGTTGACTGTGGCTAGTGATGGCAGTCTCATTCATAGACAGCAAATGTCTATGAATACAGGACACCACAATTTACAAAATGCTCAAAATGTATTTAGTTTGGGGCTGTAACGTCATGTAAAACCAGCAATGACTCTGGTTATAACACCTACAACATTTATAGCACCCAGTGCCACCTTTCTTTACAAGTTCATCTAGTAAAGAAACAGTGAAAAGTGTCTTTACATTTGGATAAATGTTTAGGTCCTCATAGAGACCTTAAAACAAGCACTCCTCTAGACTGCCAATATCACCACACACAAATACATACTTGCTCTGTTGGACTGCCAATACCTTCCCTCCAACACCCACACAGATGCCCCTTATTTCTCCTCATGAACACAGCACACTTCCTTTCATACACACACATACACCCTTCAAGGCCTCAATACCTCTACATTAATTCCTCCGTACAGTGTAACAGGCAGGCTGCGTGATATGAGCTGGGCTTATGTACCGAGGGCCGGGCAGTTACGACTAGAAAGCCTCTCATTGATCTGAAGCCTCCGCCGCTGCCGGCACCTCGGCCAGAAATGCCAAACAAAAATCAAACCTGAATCTCGCAGCAATGTGCTGTGGGGGAAAAAATCAATGCCAATCTGACAGCCCAGGCAGTCCGTTAACACCACACCCCCCAGGGACGCCCCTCAGTTTCTGTATATTAGTGTTGATCAGAAGTTCCACCTCTCAGACAGGTAATATCTGGTTGTACTGCGTTTTAGAAGTGTTACTAGGCATTGTGCTCTCCTGTCAATATACAGTACTCAGGTTCTACTGATGACTTTCACAGAGAAATATACTGTTTGGCTGCTTTTAATAATTACAAATAAAATATTTTACTGATTTATTAAAGGTACACGGTAAAAATGGAGAAATCAGAGAAAATCGTTTGGTGTTTTCATTTCTCAACTCTGGGTCTGAAAGGATGTGTAGCGGTCAAGTAGCTGTTTCTGATAAACGGCTAAAATAAAACGCACTAGAGCACCAAACCTGCACATCTGATATGTGGAATGGGGTACGTCTAAACTTGGAAATCTAAACTAGTTAGGGTTAGTTGGTTTTATGACTGGACTTTAGAGGTAAGCAAAGGCTGGACACACCATTTCTGATATTTAACATTTAATAAATTGAGAGGCATCCTTAGCTGAAGGATTTAAATCTCTCTCCTCAGATGTCTGTAAATCTCAACTGCTTCAGAAGCAGCTGTATTAGCCAGCTGTGGTCCATCTCTCAGACATGGGGTCACAATGCCTTCATTTTTAATTCTCTATTTGATATGAAAACACCTGTTAGTGTAGCACCAGCACAAATATCACCAGGTGTATTCACTGTGTGATAACTCCTCTAAATTAACCTGCCAAAGTAGATGTCCCTAAACTTTTGACAGCCAGTATAACTCCCTTCCGTTCAGAGCTAGCTGTGCCAGCCAGCTGTTGTTGTCCAGCATGCCTGTTCTACACGTGAGCTCGTCTCTCACCTGTTTGAGAGGCAGCTGTGCCAGCCAGGTGTTGTCCAGGATCTCTTTGCGCTGCGTGTGTGGGGCGTCGCGGACGCGCAGGTACAGCTGGTGGGCGTGGAGGCCGCAGTGCTGACACGTACCCTGCTCAGCCTCCAGCACACGGGCGCGCATGTAGCTCTGATTAGAGCGCAGCTGGAACTCCTCCATGCAGGCAGCACTGCAGAAGCCCCCGGCCCAGCCTGAGTGATCAGCGCTGGGCTTCTGACAGGACAGGCACAGCGGGTTTCCTCCAGAGTCCAACGCCTGCACATACCCCGAACCACTGCCGGAGTCTGTTTCCACACACTCTGAGTGCTCCTGGGCAGCAGAGCAGGGCTCAGCCTCTCTGTGGACACACACACACACACACACACAAACCATAAACAAAAAAAAATAGTTCTTCATGCTTGAATGACAGGTTATATTTCTTTTCTAAGTGAAAAGAAGAAATAAGAAGCTGACACATCCTCTACCAAGAACACACTTTGACATGCTTTACTACAAAGCTACTGCTTATTTGCTGAATGTTGTAGCCTGTGCAAAATATTATATTATATGCTTATATGATCATCTTGGCCAATAAACAGCAACTGTCCACTATTAGACTTGAAAGGAGCTGTTAATTTTTTTTACATATGTCTGTACATGAAAATAAACTGATATCGGTTTATTTTGGATATCAGTTTCCATATCAATGACTTGCAATAAGACAGTATACATATACAGTATACAGTGATACTGAACAAACTGTATTATGAGTATTATTAATTCTGCTGGATGGAGAAAATCATTGTACCTTTTCAAATCTCAACTCAACTCAACTCAACTCAACAGGCTACTTCTCCAGTACAGGAATACAAAAAGTAGTAACAGGACAAACACAGTACAATACAATGCGATATGTACACACAGTAAGTGTGCAAAATGTGCAAGAGCATTAACCGTGCATCAGAATATTAGAGTACTAGAGTTGAGGAGCAAACAGCAGTCAGCGTATGCAGTAGAGCTATATACAACTTAGTGTTAAGCGTACATCCTGGGAAGTACAGTATGTTGGGGTAGTCAAATGTGCAGGTAAGTACATGGTTGAAAACTGTAGATGTATATGTAGTAGTGTACAGTGCAGGTAGTGAGTATTGCATCTCAATGTTCAGGTGAACAGCTAAGACCACTATACAGCATACAGTATAGGCGTACAGTTGTTGTCGCTGTCCAAAGAAAAAATGGGTACCTCCAAAATGGCAGTTTTACAGAAGGCGCCCAAAACCTCATTTAATATGAATAGAAGTCAAAGGAACCAGATGTCTTTCCAAGCAGTTATGGGCCATTTCTGTTGGTGCATTCTTTATGAAATTCACACACAGCATAAACAGCAGCTCTTGTGATCACATGAGGCATAACAGTAAAAATCAACAAAAATGGAGAAATTATTTGTTTTGGACGGCGGCCATATATAGATATACAGTACATACCGAAGGTCTAGTTAAGACGCAGGTCCATACAGTTCTCTGAGCCCAGTGAAGCCTAGTGTGTGGGCTGTGGTAATCAGGGCTAGTAACAGTCTATAATGCTGTAGTCATGTTCTGGTAGGCGCTGCTGGTGTGATCAGTTTGACGGCTCGAGGGTAAAAGCTGTTCCTGAACTTGGTGGTTCCGGTTCGGATGTTCCCGGTACATCTTTCCGGATGGCAGAGGTTGGAACAGGGGATGGCTGGGGTGTGTGGGGTCTGAGGATATGTTGACTGCTTTCATCAGAGGCCTTCCGGTGTATATGTCCTGTATGGGTGGGAGGGCAGCTGTGGTGATGTGCTATGTAGTTTTTACCACCCTCTGCCAGGCCGTGCGCTCAGCCGCAGTGGCGCTGCCATACCAGACAGTGATGCAGCTTGTCAGGATACTCTCAATAGTGGATCTATAGAAGCTGCAGAGGAGCTGCTGTGGCAGGTTGATTCTCCTCAGGAGAAAGGTGTTTTTGGGCTTCCCTGACAATGTGCAATGTATTCAGCTACCATGTAAGATCTACATCACTTACACAAACACTTATCACTTGTTTAGCCAACTAGGTATCTTGTGCACTTAATCAGTTCTACTTAATATGGATGCACTCTGCACTTCTATGACTGTAGCCCAGGAAGCTAAGCTAAGGAAGCTTAGTTGACCACCATGTAGCAGGTACGTTTACACGCTTTGTACGTCACGCCTTTTTGTATTTTTAAACAACTCGGTAACCGACCACTGACGAAGAAATTGATAACACAAGCTGAGTAGCTATCAGGCAGGTGGGTCTAGTAGAGTGGAGAGTATGTGAACACAGTATTTCAAAACCTGTACTGCTTATACCAATGCAACATGACACTGCAGTGCTGAGAGAAGTGCACCATTCGAATGATATATGCTTAATGGTGGTGCTGTGGAGGCCTGAACGTTGATAAACAGCCAACAAATAATACATATATATCACAAATGTTAGTTTTCATGTTCTGGGAACCCAATAAATGGGTAAAATGGTCGTCCGTGGACGTCTAAAATGTGCTTAAACATAATCAGATACGTGATTTCAACGCGATTTTAATGGTTCAAATGTTTACTGGCTACTAAGACTGGTTTCTTAAATCCTCAGCCCCACAATGAGTACATTCAGAGCTAAGTAGACTTTAGTAGCTTCTGGAACTGTGAGAACTCTCCAGACGTTTATAGGACTGTCTGGAATTTTCTAAAACTTTGGAGACTTGTTTAGAACTTTCTAGAACTGCCTAGGACTGACCAGCAGTGCACATAGCAGTATAAATACAGGTGCGTTAAAAGAGCCATTTCAGTGAGTGGATAGTGGGTTCAGAGCTACATCTAAGTTAGAGGGCATCAGGAGGTCGCCCCATCCAGCAGATACATTCTGCTGCATCTGTGGACAATTCATCAAGACCAGAGTGAAACAGTACTAAGCAGCTGCTAAGATGTGTGAGGCGTACAAGCGTACTTCGACATGCTTGTTGGGGTTCAAGCCAAACTGTGGGCAACTCATTTCACGTGCCAGCACTGCAAGAAAACTCTTGAAGGTGGAAGGTGGATGATTTCTGCTCACTTAGAAAGAAGTTTTGAGGATTCGAGTTTACAGGTGCTGTTATTAGGTATATATTTTATTCATAACATTTCTATCTTTCAGATTATCTAATTAACATGTGAAACTTAACAACTTTTGAAATTTTAAAACACTGAAATATAACCCATAGATGCCGAGAACTAAAGCCATGTTGCGTAGTGTTAACCACAGAAGCCAGTTTGACAACAGATTTAACTGTACTGTAGAACGACAAAGCGCTACCTATAGTGCATATCATTTACCTGTATCATAATTTGGTACAGCCCACAGTAAGAAGGGCCCTCCTCCTCTATGTTTCCTCCTCACGCTCTTTGAAAGTTAGTCTGCACCCTGCAATAAGAGTGCTGATCCAGGATCAGATTCTCTTGTGCTATTATGAGATAAAAGGCCGAACGCCACCCCTACACCGAGATGTACAGTGAATACGGCCCCGCTAAGAGCCTCTTTAGCAGTGTGCTCTTAGGCTGGCTTCCACCCCTGGTCAGGTTCAGGTGGGGGCAGCAGGTGAGCGAGAGTGAGAGAATGCGCGCGAGAGAGAGAGTGGGCGAGCGCGAGAACGAGTGAGTGGGCTGACGGGCGAGCGAGTGGGTGAAATGATGAGTGCTTGCCGGCTGCTTTTCTGTGCCGAGATGAAGGTGCTTATGATGCTAAACTTTATCTGGAAAGCACCGCTGATGTATTTCCATCTCTCCTCTCTCTCCCTCTCCTTCTCCCAGCAATTTCAACTCTTTTCTTGGCTTAATGTCTCTCTTTTCTTACTCTCTTCTTCTACTGGTCTTTTTACTCTCTTCAAAAAAGAATACTAATAATAATGATTAAAAAAGAGAGAGAGAGAGAGGGAGGGAGAGAGAGAGAGAGGGAGAGAGAGAGAAAAAGACTCCCAGACGGTCCTCAGCAGGGCTTAATTTTCCTCTCCTGGTTTCCATAGTAACATTGGCGAGGGTGCGTGTGCTCGCATGTGTGTGTGTGTTTGCGTTTCAGGCGCTGGATTAAACCCTCATCCTCTGTGCTAAGCATTCTCCAGCAGGCTCTGCAGAGCGCGCACACACACACACACACACACACACACACACACACATATATACACACAGTCGAGGTTTAGCAGGGCAAACAGTCTGCCACTACACACATAATTACACACGGAAATGTGCTTTCAAAATAAATTGTGACTGCTATGCAATAATTTCTCCGCCCTCCTAGCGTTGCAAATCCATAAATATGTATCTGCCAGTTCCACTCCCTGCCCCACCCTGACCCATGCAAAGTAATGTGATGAGGCCAAAGCCAAGTGAGAAATATATATACACACATATATATATATATATATGCACATACACACACATATACACACATATACACACACACACACACACACACACGTATATTCATTTCCATTTTTGG
Organism: Prochilodus magdalenae; assembly: GCA_024036415.1. Taxonomy (NCBI): domain Eukaryota; kingdom Metazoa; phylum Chordata; class Actinopteri; order Characiformes; family Prochilodontidae; genus Prochilodus; species Prochilodus magdalenae. The sequence goes on along the minus strand of JAMWET010001885.1, from coordinate 5,196 downwards.
ATTGGACACACCTGGGGTGCAGCAGTAGATGCAGCAGCTGCTGCAGAGAGGTGTGGAGGAGGGGAGTAAGAAAGACATAATGATAAAAGCGAGGGAGATAGAGAGAGGTAAAGAAGAAGAAGGGGGGAAAAATGTGACGCTCCTGAGTGTGCCGGTGTATCAGCTGGGAGCCGAAATTCATTGTAGCTGGAGTTGAAAAGCGTCGGAGCTTCACTAACAAACTTAAGTGGAATAGTAAGCAGCTGTCACATATGATCAAAAAGCCTGTCCCCGCGCCTGATGGTGTGTGCGTGTGCGCCCGTGTGCGCGTTACCTGCAGGTTACCTGGAGTTTAGACTGTCTATTTTGTTTTGCGGGACTCTATTAGTGAACGTCAAATCATTCATTAGATATTCATTAGTGGGAACTCTAATACCGAGTCCTTATATGACCTAACAAATACTGCAGGCGGATTAAACAGAGGACAGTCTGATGGGCAATACTGTGGGTCCAGTGCTGTGCACAAGTCAGAGACCGTAATGGCTATTATGTACAAAAGCAGAGCCCATATTTAACAGGAATTATAGCTTCCCACAATAGAAGTAACAAGGGATTCGACAGATATGTGGTGAAAGTCTACGTCAACTAATGGCTGCGGTGATCTCATGGATGAAGCCAAAGAAGAAGGCAATGCTTTGCAACAAGCAACTTTATAAATCTGTGGCACAGTCAAAAAACTCCATAGGTTAGTAGAGCGTGAAGTGCCCTTCCCAACAATCCCTGCATCACACTGCTAGCCCTCAGAAAACCAGGGAATGGTGACCCCAAAAAGCTGCCATCTTCTGCAAATCTCCAGCTGTTATCCTTAGAGATTTTGTCTTCTCAAACCATCTGCTTCATTTGTGTCCTCCTAGGCAGAGTCGCTACAGCTCTGATTGTTCGAGACTCCTTCACTACTGCCCCAACAGTGCAGATGGGCTTTTTCAGGTGTGTAGCTTTTCTTATTTATAGTCATGGCCTGAGTTATGAAGGCCAAAGTATTTCTGTCCTCTTCCTTCTCTGGATTCTCTAATCTTCCCCATGCTGATGAATGATTAAGGGAATTCGGCCTTAGTGTCCCTGCGTGTTTAAACTCTGATGGAACAAAAAGTCTGGGATAACTACTTAAGAGTTCCTGAACACTCAGTTCCTTAAAAAAATATTCTTTTCATTATTTCTTGGAGTGCAATCAATTATGAACAAACTGGCTTTGACTTTTATTTAAAAGTTTTTTCCAAAAGATTGCTCTCTCCTTCTTTTCTCCGTAAAGGTACCTTGGAACTGCTGGTACATTAGTGCAGACAATGCGCCAGTCATTTTACGTTATTACATCTGTGCTACATACTGCTATCACAATATTAGCCTTTATATACCTATCGCAGAGTGATACATTATGCAAATGAGACTTCTAACCAATGAGATCAGATGATCCAGATAACCGCACTGTTGGGTCCCTAGTGAGAGGACACACATGCAAGTAATGCAGGACACCACATCATGAGTTCACTCATTTCCCTTGCTGTTCCAAACTGAGAATTAATTGAGGCCTGGTGATATCACTGGTCAAACTGGCCCAGGGTTCCATCATGTCTGATGACCTGGTCACATGCAGACACACTACAGCCGTCATGCTGGTGTGAGTTTCAGTGTTGTGGCCCGCTCTGAGATTAAAGAAGCAAAATATAGCAGCTTTCACAGCAAATTAAGAGGTCTGTGTACTGTGTTGCAGAAATATCTCCTGAAGTTAGCATGCTAATCAGCTAGCCCTGGCCCATCCTGCCTTGTAAGGCCACTTTGTGCATCGACAGACTATCAGCAATTAATCCAGCATCAGAGGATGAAGAAGCAGCCTATGGTGTTTTCTTTTCTTTTGTCAATTATCTATCTTATATGTAAATCATATAAGCCCAGGTAGCCAATGAAAGGCGGAGTGCTCTGATGGCTGAAGTTGGCTGAAATGATGGCTGAAGCTCTTGGAAAGTGAGCGCTAGAACAGCTGGTGCAGCCCGCTCTTGGCAAGAATCTGCGTTCCAAGTGATATAAATAGTAGCAAAAGAGGTATAATATAGGTGTTGCTTTCCAGCACTGGAGACACTGTGAAGGTTTGATGCTGCGCTTGCAACATTTCCTCTAGACAGGTAAAATTTAAACCGAGAGGAGAAGGAAAGTGTCGTTTCTGGTGATGTGTTGCCCCTGTTATTTGGTGTAAGAATTTGACAGGTTGCGTCACCTTACTATTTGCTCATTTAAGCACAAGCTTAATGTAAGAATGTGCTAAAAAGCAAGAAGCTGGTGCATTCTGGGACTATGGGACTGTTGCCGTCATTAAGGCATGAGTATGTGTAACCACGGATTAGAGAAGAAATGATGCATGCAACTCATTTACATAGTATATGTATCTACGCAACAGTAATACGGAGCTGCGCAGGCTAGTACAAACTGTAGTGTCGAAGTGTCCTATGTGTTCATGTGACCTACTTGTCCGCTTGGTCGAGTGGTTTGGTTAGCGATTTCCTCTTTGAGGGAAAGTTGTCCTTACTGATGACTCGTATGGTTCCACCCTCTCTCTGGGCAGCACTGAGGGAGGTCTGAGCCACTTCCTGCTTAGAGAGATACCTAAAAGAGAGACAGTGAGAGAGAGAGTTAGTGAGCAAGTGAGTGTGTCCTGGATAGAGGAAGCGGGGACCACATCAAAGAGGTTACAGGATGAAGGTTTGGAAGTCCTGTATGAAAGAGTGAAGGGGGCCTTGCCTTCAAAAGACCACCACACACACACACACACATGAAAGGGACTGTATGAAAGTTGTATGTGGGGGTTTGGGTGCCTGTGTGTTTGTGTGTGTGTTTGGCTGGGGGGGGGGATGGGGTGTTGGTTCAGCCCAGTACGCTCCTCAAGAAAATAATCACTTACAAGCCAGACTTACATATCAGGCAACTTAACTAAGAGTGACAGACAGCAGGCAGAAACAGACAGGCAGACAGGCAAAGTGAGATAGCAGGGATAGGCATTTGTACACAAAGAGAGAGAGAGTAAACAGATGGAGAGAAAGATTGAACCAGAATGGACACTGACAAGGAAAAGAACAGAGATGGAGAGATGGAGCCGCTGAGCAAACAGACGAGCAGGGAGACTGAGGAGGAGACAGGCAAAGAAACGGAGCTAAACTCATATGGGAACAGACGGATAGCTAGAAAGAGATAGTAATGGATACACGAGCAGACAGAGACTGAGACGGTGAATGAGATATCGGAATGGAAGCATGTGCCTGCATGTGCACTCACTGTTCACTTCATCACAAACATCTGGCTCCAGTATTCTGTTTTACTGTGTCTAATATTGATTTTCTCAAATTCAGATAAAAGACCTCACATTTCAAAACACAATATAGCACCCAACAGACACACGTTTAAGGAAAGGATGATGACTAAAGCAAATAAAGAAAAAAGAAAAAAAACGCATGCAATGTTCTGCAGAGATCAAAAACCACACACTGCAATATTCTGCTGGCCCCCCTCAGACATTGTTTGGACAGCCTTATTTAATATCACAGCATTTATTTCCGTCCAGAGTTGTATTCAGTCTGTCTGAGATCTTGTACTGATGCACAGGTGAGTCAACCACTCCGCAAAGTCCATGGGGTTAAGGTCAGGACCCTACAGTGGTCAATTCATGTGTGAAAATGATTCCTCATGCTGCCTGAACTGTCCTTTTACAATCGTCCTGGATTATGCAGGTGCCATCAGGGAAGAATAAAAAACCTACCGGTGGGATAACCCGACCATTCCATACACTCAGGTTCTCAGCTGGCTTTATTTTATTGCCGCCTAACAGTAATTGGACTAGACAGGACCAACTGAGGAAGCCCCAGATCATAACACTGCCTCCAGAGGCTTGTACAGTGGGCACTGATGCATGATGGGTGCACTGCTACATGCGCGTCCCGTATTCTGATGTGTCCATCAATTCTGGAATAGAGTAAATTTGGATTTATCAGGCCAAATGACCTTTCTTCATTGATCCAGAGTCCAATCTTTATGCTCCCTAACAAACGGAAGCCACTGTCATTCTCACTAAGACGTGCCTCTCATATCCAACTGCGTGTATGGAATTGCTCTTACGAGTCCGACTACCAGAATGGGAAGCTACTCACTGCATCAGTTAGGATTACTGGCTGCTGAAACATAATCACTCCAGTAATCAAAGGCTCTTCATTATGTGCTTATTTAAATCCAAACAGTGACATTTTGGGCCAGGTGGGGAACATATGCACTGGTGATCCAAACCCTGTTACCATTTTAAATCTACAGTATGCTTTAGATACACAAAAACTGCCTTCACCAGTGGCCATTTACTGTAATTAGAAAAAGAGAGAACAGCATCGTCAACCAGAGAGTTACTAACATGTATGTAGGGACTCGCAGCAGATGTTTTATTCTGAGGTGGTTACGTTTGGCAGATGCATCTCTGTAGTTAGTTAGGCCCCATTCTCTAGAGATGCATGAATCGTTATGCTGAGATGACCTGACATCGAACTGCGACCTCTTTTTGCAATCTGAACTTCTATGCATCATTTGTTTCATCAGGAAGCAAACAAAAACTAGCTATACACCACTAGCAGTCAGTAGATTAGCAAAGTTTGCCAAATTTATGGCCATCCTTATTCAGGAGTTTTGTCTGAAGCATCTCAAGCGTACTACTTTCTCAGTTTATCACTGCCCTGTTTCTGTTTTGTAGCACCGTTCTGGCAGTTTCCTGTGTATTAGGGGTCGAGTTTGGTGGATTTGCATGTCAGTCTAATGGCCCAGTTTTGCCAGGGCTTGTGGTTCTTGTCCACACTGAGCTATAAGATTTTCTAGGGCAGGGCTTTTTTAAACCTGACTGAAGCTCTTACCCATCAGCACCTGAGTACCTAAATGGTGTGAATGACATCAATGTTAAATCTGTCAAATGTAAACATTAATGACCTGCACACTGTTAGTGGAACATATTACTGGCGATACAGTCGCTTGCAAACTAGCGTAGGCAGCAATCTGTCCTCCTGAGCTGCACTTCATCAATTTCATTACAAAAGATGTGTACCTGTATAGTGAGGGCAGCATCTCAACATGGTAGACTGTGGTCCTTCATTCAATTGCATGCTGTAGACAGCAGAAAGCTGTTGTTAACCATTCCACTCC
>JAMWET010001884.1:110000-276925 GCA_024036415.1 Prochilodus magdalenae | reverse complement strand
AAGGGTGTCAGCTAAATGCCATAAAAGTAAATGTAGCATATTTTACAAGCATAGAGTTTCTCCAAATCTTGTTTAGGTTTCTTATTGGATATTTTTTATGTGGTGGGCTTTTTCCTAATCACAGTGTCCTTGGTATGGCTAAAAATGCACATCATCTACTTCCATACTGGTACATCTTCCATCACTACTCCTATCTAGTGGTGGCCTATATGAACTGACCTTTATATTGTAAGATGTTTCAGTTCCAGTCTATATTCCATAAAAGTAAGTAAACAAGTATATAGACAACAACAATAATAATAAAAATAATTTAGAATCATAATAATAATTAATGTTATTGTTATTATTACATCAGGTTAATAGTGAGCAGGTGGGTGATCCATAATGGTGGATAATTAATAATAATAACAATAATAATAATAATAATAATATATTTCTTTAATCAATATCATTTAACTTTTATTATTAATAATAATGTTAATAATAATTAATAATAATACATAAAGGGGTTGGACAATGAAACTGAAACACCTTCATTTTAGTGTGGGAGGTCTCATGGCTAAATTGGACCAGCCTGGTGGCCAGTCTTCATTTATTGCACATTGCACCAGTAAGAGCAGAGTGTGAAGGTTCAGTTAGCAGGTAAGAGCACAGTTCTGCTCAAAATACTGCAATGCACACAGCATTATGGGAGACATACCAGAGTTCAAAAGAGGACAAACTGTTGGTGCACGTCTTGCTGGCGCATCTGTGACCAAGACAGCAAGTCTTTGTGATGTATCAAGAGGCACGGTATCCAGGGTAATGTCAGCATACCACCAAGAAGGACGAACCTCCACCAGCATCACGTAGTGACCTGGCCACTATCCTGCAAGAAGAATGGCTTAAAATCCCTCTGACCACTGTGCAGGACGCAGTATATGTCATTCCCAAGACCAACTGACGCTGTATTGGCCGCAAAAGGAGGCCCTACACCATACTAATAAATGACTGTGGTCTAAAACCAGGTGTTTCAGTTTCATTGTCCAAGCCCTGTATATTTAAACAATGTCATTTAACTGGTAAAAAACGTCCATGCTTTTTATATTTAAAATATATTTATAAAAAATACACAATGAAGCAATAAATCTGTATGTTTTATGAATTTTATAAAAGCTAAAGCTGTTCTTGTGCACAGGGCACATTTTGCACATGTGGGTCTTGATATGCAAGGATATTCTGTTTTACCATTATTAGATAATTATCATATTTCATATATTTACTGGGATAAATTATGCTACAATGCAGTATACTTTCCGGAACATGCTGTGGATATGGTCAGTACTTACAGAACACTGACCAACTGCGTGCTTCTTTACAAAGAGAGCAAAGGTAGCCCTGTTACTGGGCATATAGTATATACACTTAATAAAAAAAAACTATTTCTTAAAATCATAAAAAACTGGTGACATATCGCATATTGTGAAAAATTCTGGAAATATCACACTAGTATGTTTTGCCGTATCATCCACCTCTAATTAGGCTTATCATAATCTCCTCAATAATATGGCAGTAACCTCATCATTCACTTCTGTACAGGTATGCTTTCCATCCGCCCCGCTGAATGGGGTAAGTCTCTGTAAGAAATTAGCGTCTGCTTTTTTTGGAAAAAAAAAACCCTTTTCATTGTTTTTCACCCACCTCCTCTCCTGTTACTCCTCAGTGCTCTACATAGCACTCCTCCTAGTACATTCTGTTCTCCATCCTTGTAGATATAATGACTGGTTTTTAAGCACAAATTGGCCCAAACTATGAGAGATATACTGCTGCTCAAAGGAAGCGCTTATTCCCCCGTCATGCTGTATGTTTTCCCCACAGATTCTTAAGCACAATCAAAACTGCTGGGTTTTTCGAGGGAGTGGGGTGTTCGTTCTGAATGGAGAGACTTTATACCGCCCCAAGGAGCTTCATGTAACACTCCTAGAGACGTTTCGTCAGTGTCGTAGTCTAGGGGCACAGTGCTTTTCATGCTCCGGGGGTCAGATTCTGAGCTGCGTTATGCACCAATAACAAGTTTTCAGGAATAAATTTGAAAATCTACAAGAGTGCATCGCCACTAAGCAAATCCTGACCCTCCAGATTTAAGTCTCCACATAAGACTCATATGCCCAGGGCGGGATTTGAGGGCGTGCCTCATTAATTCCTATATTACACAAATCCTGACCTGACACTTAAGTCCTTATTTCCTCCTCAGACTCTTCACGCTTGGAGAGGTATGATAAGTGCAGAACCTGTTGCTATAATGCAGTATTTCTTTTTTCCTTCAGTAGTTTCATTCGGGATTTATCAAGCAATGCAATTAACACCGGTACATTAGATCGACGCTACCACTAAAGTCGGCCATTTAAATGCATCTTATTTGTAATCCATCATGATGCTTTGTACACTGATAGATAAATGAAACAAATAGCCACTCATCATCAAAAGAATAGCTGCACCCGGAAGGAAGTGTGGGATCACAGTGCTATTGGTAAGGAAGATAAAGATTACCAGAAGCAATATTTGATGATACGACTGATAGGATCAATATTTATTGAGCTACACATACAGAAGCAGTGTCTCTCAGTATTGCGTCAGGCCACCATGTATATGTCTTGGCATGGAGCTGTAGAGGTTCCTAATAGTGCCCTGTGATAATCCATCCCATGCAGCTTGAATATTCTCACATAGTTCCTGCTGATGGTGCGGTAGGTGGTGGAGGTGGAGTGACACCAAACTTTCTGGATGTGTGACGCATGATAGCAAACCACTTGTCTTGGTGCTGACCACGCTTCATCCACATACGATCGTCATTCGTTTGTCGTCTGCACCAAGACGAAAGCAGGACTCATCACTGAAGATGACCCACTGCTATTCTGAGTCGCTCCATAGTATATACACACCACTATAGTTATTAGGGGCGTTGACTTGGTGTTAAGGTCAGTCCTAGTAATGGTCTTCATGCATGTAGTCTTGTGTTGTGGAACCGTCTACCAATGGTGATGCCAATAACAAGATGACTCATGGAGGGCGTCACTGCCTGCTGTTCAGTGCATCAGTGTTCGCAATCGTGGCTGTTGGGTCAGTCCTCGCTTATTGTGCATCATTCACATGTCTCACAATGTCAAACCCACCCAGCATTCCTGTGGGCTGATTCCCTCTGGGTGCAGCTGTTTTTTGATGCTGGGCGTATATATTTTTGGTCTTGTTTTGCTCTGAACGGTCTTAAAGAGAAGGTCTGCCGCCTCTGTGCTTTTCAGTTATTGATTAATTGAAATATACAAAATTCCTGGACCAGTCTTCTCTTATTCACAGTGCTCTAAGGATGGCTATTGATTTCTTGTCACGTTTTCTATGAGATCCCTCAAGCTCCTCAGACCTGATGTTACAGTAGGCTTTAGAGGGCTTCTCTCTTTGCTGCTGTATGCACATTTCAGGTGGAAACTTATTAAAAGTTTCCTCCTTGAAATTTGGTATTGGATTGCCAAGTCCGGGTCTCATTTACGCAGTGTTATTGTGTCTTCGTCAGGTATAATCTTGGATTGTAGTCTATTATGCAAAGCAAGTCCCCCCATAAGCTCCCCATATGCGAGTTCATGTGAGCTCCCATAGACAGCACTGTGTGAGACACAGCCATTCGTTTATATGCATCCCAGTCAATTCAGCCATGAAGTACAACAAAGTAGTCATTTCAGAAGACAGCTGCGCATCCTTTCAGACCCATAGTGTTGAGTTATCTGGAAGGATGAACCGAAGCGTCTGTAGATGTTTTCAGGCGTCTCAGTTTCTCATTGTCATTCCACTTTTCTTGCGTTCCTAGTGTTGTCTCTGAGGTCCACTTACATTTGGCATGGCCACAAACCTCTTTTCATCACCTAGAATGAAACAGGCTGTTTTTGTTACTGTGCCTTTAAGACTGAGCTAAGAGAAATGCGCTCTGTTCTGATTGGCTGTCCTAATTGGTTCTCAAGCACTCAGAGCTGAAGCATTCTTTAGAACCTCAGTATCTGTGGGCGGAGCTAGCCTGCTGTAGGCTGAATAGGCGGATATATGTAAATAAGTTCAATAAAGGAAACTGTTGTTTATTTTATGTAGTTTATTTTTTATGTTTTTTTTTTTTGATCACCAAAATTCTTGGTTAAAGCAGCAGTGTGTAAGATAATGCAACCTGTTGAACTCATACCCCAAGCAATAGGGGGCAAGATATCACTAGACAGTAGACATTCCAGTCTGGGCAGTGCTGCTTCTTCATTCTGCCATGTTGGATTCGACTCAATGCTACAGCAAGTTACTATAACCTCTTGAGTTATAAAGCAGTATTTTGAGACAGGACAGGTTAGGGCTAGCTGGTTAGCATGCTAACCTAGAGATGTCTCTGCAACACTATACATACACGTCTTTGACATACAGACAAAATAGTTACTTCTGCACATTCTTTTGATGATTTTAGTCATTTTTTTAAAAAGCTAAAATCTTACACTGCTCCTTTAAATTAATTGCAATTGTCCTAGAAAAGCAAATCAAAGGTCTGGGTTGACTGAGAGAGATTACTTTCTATGGGATTCATTACATTTGACCAGAGACTGAAATGGTGCTTCCTCGAGATTTCCCAGCTTTTCTCCAAGTTGCCTCTCTTCTGTTTACAGAAGAAACAAAACAGCTGTCATGAGGGGACACAGTGCACTAATCAGAATCCTATGCATTAGGAAGCCAGAATACTTTGAGTGACCTCAGGGGACAGACACAGTTCTCGGTTTGACCTTCAAGGGACAGATTGTCTGTAGTGTCTTATAAGGAACGCTGCCAGACTCTCCCCTCGACCATATCCGTCTTGAAAAGTGGGATATTTTCTTCATGTCAGCGGAGGCTGCTTTATATTGCGCTTGTTGCCGACGCCGGAGTCCATGATCCCTGACTAAAATTTAGCTTGGCAGGGATTTGCTTGTCCAGACTGCTGATATATTGGTCCCTCCACGCCTTTTTGAGCCAGGGTTTCTTGTTCTGCGAGGTGGTAACCTCTCCCCACCTCGCACTTCTCTTTTCCTGAGCTTTCCTACTCCTGCTGCCGAAGGCCTCCGCTCGATCCCCATCAGAATAGCCTGACCTCATTAGAACACCGGACTGCATTAAGGCCTGCTTGTATGGATTAGAACGATTCTTATTAAGATGTTTTAACTGTTCCCATCACAGAGACAGGTGTTTAACTTTTAATGATCCAATTTTGATATATTTTGCTGATTACACAAACAAATTAGAGGGTTTTGGCAGCCATTTACCCCCCCCCCCCCCCACTACCCAACCCCCCGACCCCCCCTTATCAGTTGTCACTGTTTGGGATTTCTTCGCTAATCGAACCCAATAGTCTTTCAAGATGAAATGTTTGTCTTCTTTTGAACATGTAAATGGGACCTCTCTCGACTGCGCGTAATTAAAATTACCCCGCCTGGATCGCGCGTGTTTGCCGAGACGTTCATTAGCTTCTCTGGGGCAATCAGTGGAAATTAAAGGTCATGTTTGCTTGTTTGTTTTCTACGAGGAAATGCCTTAACGTTTTTACGAGCAGGTGTCCGGAGCATGACTGGAATGAGTAATGCGCTGAGCGGAGGCCTCGGGTTGAGCTGCTGATTTCTTTTCAGGAAATGTCGTGTCTGAGATTAAGGCTCAAATACCATCCTCTTCTTCTGGTGAGTCCGTGTTTGTTTACACAAACAGGGCGCTGTTAGTTTGCATGCCGTAACATTTTGAATGCTGCTTGTTTACAGGGGCAGGTGTGCGTTTAGCCTTCATTCTTGCCTCATTTTGAAACGTAAAAACAGTAACAAGCTGCTGCTTCCGTTCATGGCCAGTGTTTGCAAAGAACGACTTGCTCCTTTTCACCGTAATTGTATTTTCTGTAAGTTATATTCAAGACTGCGGTGATAATGGAGGTGTGAAACCCACTCAGCGGCTCTCGGCACAGCTCGCACTGTTTTGCTATTAGTGCCTTAAATTAAACCCAGAGAATGCCTACATAAAGCCAAATTAGATGACATGTAGCCTGAAAAGTGCATGGAGAAATTCACTAACTGATGGTGGTAGTTAGTGATTGTGAAGCGGTGGTGATAGCTTCACTAACTGATGGTGGTAGTTAGTGATTGTGAAGCGGTGGTGATAGCTTCACTATCTGATGGTGGTAGTTTATTGATTGTGAAGCGGTGATGATAGCTTCACTAACTGATGGTGGTAGTTAGTTATTGTGAAGCGGTGATGATAGCTTCACTAACTGATGGTGGTAGTTAGTAATTATGAAGCGGTGATGATAGCTTCACTAACTGATGGTGGTAGTTGGTGATTGTGAAGCGGTGATGATAGCTTCACTAACTGATGGTGGTAGTTAGTGATTGTGAAGCGATGATGATAGCTTCACTAACTGATGGTGGTAGTTAGTGATTGTGAAGCGGTGGTGATAGCTTCACTAACTGATGGTGGTAGTTAGTAATTATGAAGCGGTGGTGATAGCTTCACTAACTGATGGTGGTAGTTAGTGATTGTGAAGCGGTGATGATAGCTTTACTGACTGATGGTGGTAGTTAGTGATTGTGAAGCGGTGATGATAGCTTTACTGACTGATGGTGGTAGTTAGTGATTGTGAAGCGATGATGATAGCTTCACTAACTGATGGTGGTAGTTAGTGATTGTGAAGCGGTGGTGATAGCTTCACTAACTGATGGTGGTAGTTAGTGATTGTGAAGCGGTGGTGATAGCTTCACTAACTGATGGTGGTAGTTAGTGATTGTGAAGCGGTGATGATAGCTTCACTAACTGATGGTGGTAGTTGGTGATTGTGAAGCGGTGATGATAGCTTCACTAACTGATGGTGGTAGTTAGTGATTGTGAAGCGGTGATGATAGCTTCTCTAACTGATGGCGGTAGTTAGTGATTATGAAGCGGTGATGATAGCTTAAGTAACTGATGGTGGTAGTTAGTGATTGTGAAGCGGTGATGATAGCTTCACTAACTGATGGTGGTAGTTAGTGATTGTGAAGCGGTGATGATAGCTTCACTAACTGATGGTGGTAGTTAGTGATTGTGAAGCGGTGATGATAGCTTAAGTAACTGATGGTGGTAGTTAGTGATTGTGAAGCGGTGATGATAGCTTCACTAACTGATGGTGGTAGTTAGTGATTGTGAAGCGGTGATGATAGCTTCTCTAACTGATGGTGGTAGTTAGTGATTGTGAAGCGGTGATGATAGCTTCACTAACTGATGGTGGTAGTTAGTGATTGTGAAGCGGTGGTGATAGCTTCACTAACTGATGGTGGTAGTTAGTGATTGTGAAGCGGTGATGATAGCTTCACTAACTGATGGTGGTAGTTAGTGATTGTGAAGCGGTGATGATAGCTTCAGTAACTGATGGTGGTAGTTAGTGATTGTGAAGCGGTGATGATAGCTTCTCTAACTGATGGTGGTAGTTAGTGATTGTGAAGCGGTGATGATAGCTTCACTAACTGATGGTGGTAGTTAGTGATTGTGAAGCGGTGATGATAGCTTCAGTAACTGATGGTGGTAGTTAGTGATTGTGAAGCGGTGATGATAGCTTCAGTAACTGATGGTGGTAGTTGGTGATTGTGAAGCGGTGATGATAGCTTCACTAACTGATGGTGGTAGTTAGTGATTGTGAAGCGGTGATGATAGCTTCTCTAACTGATGGCGGTAGTTAGTGATTATGAAGCGGTGATGATAGCTTAAGTAACTGATGGCGGTAGTTTAGTGATTGTGAAGCGGTGATGATAGCTTCACTAACTGATGGTGGTAGTTAGTGATTGTGAAGCGGTGATGATAGCTTCACTAACTGATGGTGGTAGTTAGTGATTGTGAAGCGCTGATGATAGCTTCACTAACTGATGGTGGTAGTTAGTGATTGTGAAGCGGTGGTGATAGCTTCACTAACTGATGGTGGTAGTTAGTGATTGTGAAGCGGTGATGATAGCTTCACTAACTGATGGTGGTAGTTAGTGATTGTGAAGCGGTGATGATAGCTTCACTAACTGATGGTGGTAGTTAGTGATTGTGAAGCGGTGATGATAGCTTCTCTAACTGATGGTGGTAGTTAGTGATTGTGAAGCGGTGATGATAGCTTTACTAACTGATGGTGGTAGTTAGTGATTGTGAAGCGGTGGTGATAGCTTCACTAACTGATGGTGGTAGTTAGTGATTGTGAAGCGGTGATGATAGCTTCACTAACTGATGGTGGTAGTTAGTGATTGTGAAGCGGTGGTGATAGCTTCTCTAACTGATGGTGGTAGTTAGTGATTGTGAAGCGGTGATGATGGCTTCTCTAACTGATGGTGGTAGTTAGTGATTGTGAAGCGGTGGTGATAGCTTAAGTAACTGATGGTGGTAGTTAGTGATTGTGAAGCGGTGATGATAGCTTCACTAACTGATGGTGGTAGTTAGTGATTGTGAAGCGGTGATGATAGCTTCAGTAACTGATGGTGGTAGTTGGTGATTGTGAAGCGGTGATGATAGCTTCACTAACTGATGGTGGTAGTTAGTGATTGTGAAGCGGTGATGATAGCTTCTCTAACTGATGGCGGTAGTTAGTGATTATGAAGCGGTGATGATAGCTTAAGTAACTGATGGTGGTAGTTAGTGATTGTGAAGCGGTGATGATAGCTTAAGTAACTGATGGTGGTAGTTAGTGATTGTGAAGCGGTGATGATAGCTTCTCTAAATGAAGGTGGTAGTTAGTGATTGTGAAGCGGTGGTGATAGCTTCACTAACTGATGGTGGTAGTTAGTGATTGTGAAGCGGTGATGATAGCTTCACTAACTGATGGTGGTAGTTGGTGATTGTGAAGCGGTGATGATAGCTTCTCTAAATGAAGGTGGTAGTTAGTGATTGTAAAGCGGTGGTGATAGCTTCACTAACTGATGGTGGTAGTTAGTGATTGTGAAGCGGTGATGATAGCTTCACTAACTGATGGTGGTAGTTAGTGATTGTGAAGCGGTGATGATAGCTTCACTAACTGATGGTGGTAGTTAGTGATTGTGAAGCGGTGATGATAGCTTCTCTAACTGATGGTGGTAGTTAGTGATTGTGAAGCGGTGATGATAGCTTTACTAACTGATGGTGGTAGTTAGTGATTGTGAAGCGGTGGTGATAGCTTCACTAACTGATGGTGGTAGTTAGTGATTGTGAAGCGGTGATGATAGCTTCACTAACTGATGGTGGTAGTTAGTGATTGTGAAGCGGTGGTGATAGCTTCTCTAACTGATGGTGGTAGTTAGTGATTGTGAAGCGGTGATGATAGCTTCTCTAACTGATGGTGGTAGTTAGTGATTGTGAAGCGGTGGTGATAGCTTCACTAACTGATGGTGGTAGTTAGTGATTGTGAAGCGGTGATGATAGCTTCACTAACTGATGGTGGTAGTTAGTGATTGTGAAGCGGTGGTGATAGCTTCACTAACTGATGGTGGTAGTTAGTGATTGTGAAGCGGTGATGATAGCTTCTCTAACTGATGGCGGTAGTTAGTGATTATGAAGCGGTGATGATAGCTTAAGTAACTGATGGTGGTAGTTAGTGATTGTGAAGCGGTGATGATAGGTTAAGTAACTGATGGTGGTAGTTAGTGATTGTGAAGCGGTGATGATAGCTTCTCTAAATGAAGGTGGTAGTTAGTAATTGTGAAGCGGTGGTGATAGCTTCACTAACTGATGGTGGTAGTTAGTGATTGTGAAGCGGTGATGATAGCTTCACTAACTGATGGTGGTAGTTGGTGATTGTGAAGCGGTGATGATAGCTTCTCTAAATGAAGGTGGTAGTTAGTGATTGTGAAGCGGTGGTGATAGCTTCACTAACTGATGGCGGTAGTTTAGTGATTGTGAAGCGGTGATGATAGCTTCACTAACTGATGGTGGTAGTTAGTGATTGTGAAGCGGTGATGATAGCTTCACTAACTGATGGTGGTAGTTAGTGATTGTGAAGCGGTGATGATAGCTTCTCTAACTGATGGTGGTAGTTAGTGATTGTGAAGCGCTGATGATAGCTTCACTAACTGATGGTGGTAGTTAGTGATTGTGAAGCGGTGATGATAGCTTCACTAACTGATGGTGGTAGTTAGTGATTGTGAAGCGGTGATGATAGCTTTACTGACTGATGGTGGTAGTTTAGTGATTGTGAAGCGGTGATGATAGCTTCACTAACTGATGGTGGTAGTTAGTGATTGTGAAGCGGTGGTGATAGCTTCTCTAACTGATGGTGGTAGTTAGTGATTGTGAAGCGGTGATGATAGCTTCTCTAACTGATGGTGGTAGTTAGTGATTGTGAAGCGGTGGTGATAGCTTCACTAACTGATGGTGGTAGTTAGTGATTGTGAAGCGGTGATGATAGCTTCACTAACTGATGGTGGTAGTTAGTGATTGTGAAGCGGTGATGATAGCTTCAGTAACTGATGGTGGTAGTTGGTGATTGTGAAGCGGTGATGATAGCTTCACTAACTGATGGTGGTAGTTAGTGATTGTGAAGCGGTGATGATAGCTTCTCTAACTGATCGCGGTAGTTAGTGATTATGAAGCGGTGATGATAGCTTAAGTAACTGATGGTGGTAGTTAGTGATTGTGAAGTGGTGATGATAGCTTCACTAACTGATGGTGGTAGTTAGTGATTGTGAAGCGGTGATGATAGCTTTACTAACTGATGGTGGTAGTTAGTGATTGTGAAGCGGTGATGATAGCTTCACTAACTGATGGTGGTAGTTAGTGATTGTGAAGCGGTGATGATAGCTTTACTAACTGATGGTGGTAGTTAGTGATTGTGAAGCGGTGGTGATAGCTTCACTAACTGATGGTGGTAGTTAGTGATTGTGAAGCGGTGATGATAGCTTCACTAACTGATGGTGGTAGTTAGTGATTGTGAAGCGGTGATGATAGCTTCACTAACTGATGGTGGTAGTTAGTGATTGTGAAGCGGTGATGATAGCTTCACTAACTGATGGTGGTTGTTAGTGATTGTGAAGCGGTGATGATAGCTTCACTAACTGATGGTGGTAGTTAGTTATTGTGAAGCGGTGATGATAGCTTCACTAACTGATGGTGGTAGTTGGTGATTGTGAAGCGGTGATGATAGCTTCTCTAAATGAAGGTGGTAGTTAGTGATTGTGAAGCGGTGGTGATAGCTTCACTAACTGATGGCGGTAGTTTAGTGATTGTGAAGCGGTGATGATAGCTTCACTAACTGATGGTGGTAGTTAGTGATTGTGAAGCGGTGATGATAGCTTCACTAACTGATGGTGGTAGTTAGTGATTGTGAAGCGGTGATGATAGCTTCTCTAACTGATGGTGGTAGTTAGTGATTGTGAAGCGCTGATGATAGCTTCACTAACTGATGGTGGTAGTTAGTGATTGTGAAGCGGTGATGATAGCTTCACTAACTGATGGTGGTAGTTAGTGATTGTGAAGCGGTGATGATAGCTTTACTGACTGATGGTGGTAGTTTAGTGATTGTGAAGCGGTGATGATAGCTTCACTAACTGATGGTGGTAGTTAGTGATTGTGAAGCGGTGGTGATAGCTTCTCTAACTGATGGTGGTAGTTAGTGATTGTGAAGCGGTGATGATAGCTTCTCTAACTGATGGTGGTAGTTAGTGATTGTGAAGCGGTGGTGATAGCTTCACTAACTGATGGTGGTAGTTAGTGATTGTGAAGCGGTGATGATAGCTTCACTAACTGATGGTGGTAGTTAGTGATTGTGAAGCGGTGATGATAGCTTCAGTAACTGATGGTGGTAGTTGGTGATTGTGAAGCGGTGATGATAGCTTCACTAACTGATGGTGGTAGTTAGTGATTGTGAAGCGGTGATGATAGCTTCTCTAACTGATGGCGGTAGTTAGTGATTATGAAGCGGTGATGATAGCTTAAGTAACTGATGGCGGTAGTTTAGTGATTGTGAAGTGGTGATGATAGCTTCACTAACTGATGGTGGTAGTTAGTGATTGTGAAGCGGTGATGATAGCTTTACTAACTGATGGTGGTAGTTAGTGATTGTGAAGCGGTGATGATAGCTTCACTAACTGATGGTGGTAGTTAGTGATTGTGAAGCGGTGATGATAGCTTTACTAACTGATGGTGGTAGTTAGTGATTGTGAAGCGGTGGTGATAGCTTCACTAACTGATGGTGGTAGTTAGTGATTGTGAAGCGGTGATGATAGCTTCACGAACTGATGGTGGTAGTTAGTGATTGTGAAGCGGTGATGATAGCTTCACTAACTGATGGTGGTAGTTAGTGATTGTGAAGCGGTGATGATAGCTTCACTAACTGATGGTGGTAGTTAGTGATTGTGAAGCGGTGATGATAGCTTCACTAACTGATGGTGGTAGTTAGTGATTGTGAAGCGGTGATGATAGCTTCAGTAACTGATGGTGGTAGTTAGTGATTGTGAAGCGGTGATAGCTACTCTAACTGATGGTGGTAGTTAGTGATTGTGAAGCGGTGATGATAGCTTCTCTAACTGATGGTGGTAGTTGGTGATTGTGAAGCGGTGATGATAGCTTCTCTAACTGATGGTGGTAGTTAGTGATTGTGAAGTGCTGATGATAGCTTTAGTAACTGATGGTGGTAGTTAGTGATTGTGAAGTGCTGATGATAGCTTCACTAACTGATGGTGGTAGTTAGTGATTGTGAAGTGCTGATGATAGCTTCACTAACTGATGGTGGTAGTTGGTGATTGTGAAGCGGTGATGATAGCTTCTCTAACTGATGGTGGTAGTTTAGTGATTGTGAAGCGGTGGTGATAGCTTCTCTAACTGATGGTGGTAGTTAGTGATTGTGAAGCGGTGATGATAGCTTCACTAACTGATGGTGGTAGTTTAGTGATTGTGAAGCGGTGATAGCTACTCTAACTGATGGTGGTAGTTAGTGATTGTGAAGCGGTGATGATAGCTTCTCTAACTGATGGTGGTAGTTGGTGATTGTGAAGCGGTGATGATAGCTTCTCTAACTGATGGTGGTAGTTAGTGATTGTGAAGTGCTGATGATAGCTTTAGTAACTGATGGTGGTAGTTAGTGATTGTGAAGTGCTGATGATAGCTTCACTAACTGATGGTGGTAGTTAGTGATTGTGAAGTGCTGATGATAGCTTCACTAACTGATGGTGGTAGTTGGTGATTGTGAAGCGGTGATGATAGCTTCTCTAACTGATGGTGGTAGTTTAGTGATTGTGAAGCGGTGGTGATAGCTTCTCTAACTGATGGTGGTAGTTAGTGATTGTGAAGCGGTGATGATAGCTTCACTAACTGATGGTGGTAGTTTAGTGATTGTGAAGCGGTGGTGATAGCTTCACTAACTGATGGTGGTAGTTAGTGATTGTGAAGCGGTGATGATAGCTTCACTAACTGATGGTGGTAGTTGGTGATTGTGAAGCGGTGATGATAGCTTCTCTAACTGATGGTGGTAGTTTAGTGATTGTGAAGCGGTGGTGATAGCTTCACTAACTGATGGTGGTAGTTAGTGATGATAGCTTCTCTAACTGATGGTGGTAGTTGGTGATTGTGAAGCGGTGATGATAGCTTCTCTAACTGATGGTGGTAGTTAGTGATTGTGAAGTGCTGATGATAGCTTTAGTAACTGATGGTGGTAGTTAGTGATTGTGAAGTGCTGATGATAGCTTCACTAACTGATGGTGGTAGTTAGTGATTGTGAAGTGCTGATGATAGCTTCACTAACTGATGGTGGTAGTTGGTGATTGTGAAGCGGTGATGATAGCTTCTCTAACTGATGGTGGTAGTTTAGTGATTGTGAAGCGGTGGTGATAGCTTCTCTAACTGATGGTGGTAGTTAGTGATTGTGAAGCGGTGATGATAGCTTCACTAACTGATGGTGGTAGTTTAGTGATTGTGAAGCGGTGATAGCTACTCTAACTGATGGTGGTAGTTAGTGATTGTGAAGCGGTGATGATAGCTTCTCTAACTGATGGTGGTAGTTGGTGATTGTGAAGCGGTGATGATAGCTTCTCTAACTGATGGTGGTAGTTAGTGATTGTGAAGTGCTGATGATAGCTTTAGTAACTGATGGTGGTAGTTAGTGATTGTGAAGTGCTGATGATAGCTTCACTAACTGATGGTGGTAGTTGGTGATTGTGAAGCGGTGGTGATAGCTTCACTAACTGATGGTGGTAGTTAGTGATTGTGAAGTGCTGATGATAGCTTCACTAACTGATGGTGGTAGTTGGTGATTGTGAAGCGGTGATGATAGCTTCTCTAACTGATGGTGGTAGTTTAGTGATTGTGAAGCGGTGGTGATAGCTTCTCTAACTGATGGTGGTAGTTAGTGATTGTGAAGCGGTGATGATAGCTTCACTAACTGATGGTGGTAGTTAGTGATTGTGAAGCGGTGGTGATAGCTTCACTAACTGATGGTGGTAGTTAGTGATTGTGAAGCGGTGATGATAGCTTCACTAACTGATGGTGGTAGTTGGTGATTGTGAAGCGGTGATGATAGCTTCTCTAACTGATGGTGGTAGTTTAGTGATTGTGAAGCGGTGGTGATAGCTTCACTAACTGATGGTGGTAGTTAGTGATTGTGAAGCGGTGATGATAGCTTCACTAACTGATGGTGGTAGTTGGTGATTGTGAAGCGGTGATGATAGCTTCTCTAACTGATGGTGGTAGTTAGTGATTGTGAAGTGCTGATGATAGCTTTAGTAACTGATGGTGGTAGTTAGTGATTGTGAAGCGGTGATGATAGCTTCTCTAACTGATGGTGGTAGTTAGTGATTGTCAAGCGGTGATGATAGCTTCAGTAACTGATGGTGGTAGTTAGTGATTGTGAAGCGGTGATGATAGCTGCTCTAACTAGTGGTGGTAGTTAGTGATTGTGAAGTGCTGATGATAGCTTCTCTACCTGATGCTGGTCGTTAGTGAACTAAAGGCGCATCTTTAGAACAGAGCCAAGTTAGTCCTGTTTCTGTTACAACACAGTCCAAATGTGCGCTGAAAGCTGCATGATCCTCGCTTTGTGTTGTTGTTGAGGAACAGAACTCATCATATCATGATCGCATATCTGGTCTTTTTAGCCGTAGCACTGAGGGAGAGTAACCACAGAGCACGTCTATAAAAAGCTCCTGAGCGAGCCGGGAACTTTTTTGTGTTCCGTTATTCATAGCTGCGGCTGCGGCTCGCCAGCAGGGGGTCAGTTGAGTAGTCCTGGTTGAGTTGCCATTGTTTGTAATGAGAACCTACCTGTGGGGCATTCTGGGGTCCTGAATGCTACAAGGACCTTTCAATTTTGTCCTGGATGTGCATCTGTAAGGCAGGGGTCCGCCGTATGCTCTGTTGACAGGGGGGGCTGCTCAAAATTGCCTGACCTCTATTGTAGCACATACAGGTCACTCCACCTCCTGTGGGAACTTCTAAATTGAACCCAGCTTGTTCTTTCGATTCTTATTCCGCTACCTACTCCCACCAACCCCCCACGCCCGTCCCCGACCTGCACCTCCCTCCCCAACCCCTGCACCCCCCCCATCCTCTTATCTTCCGTCTCTCTTCTTCCTTCTCCCTCGTGTTCACCGAGGTGAGAAGTTATTCAGAGGATGGAGAAATAGATTTCTACCTTTGGTATTGAACTGCTGGGTCAGGCTTTTGTGTTGCCGTATTGTAATAGACTTTTAGTTTATTTACCAGATAAAAAAAGATCCAGGAGGTCCTGATTGCCCGCTTTAGTGCTCTTTCCGCACACACGCACACACACACACACACACTAGCGCACACACACACACACGTGCTGGTTTCAGTGAATTGTTTTGCGCCTAATATTTACATGATTGTACAAGTAAATGCCATTGTGTTCTTGGCTCTCTGGATCAAATGGCAAGGGAGCCGAGCCACACATGCTGAAGGCTTATGTATTATTCCATTTCATAGAGGCTGCCGGCCGGGTGCGCCCGCGCCGCTGTATGTAATCCACACCCCTGTTCCTCTGCCTCCTCTCGAAATAAATAGGATTGGTATCTGTCTCCCAGCCTCTCTGAGATGAAGTGATTGATGGATTCTGGGCTGGATTAATTATTGAAAACAAGTGCTTTCCTCTCTCGCAAGCGAAGCACTAGGGGTCCAGCGATACGCACCTTTCCAGGCCCGATATGGTTTTTAAATCAGGGGTCAAGATTTGAGTCGATTCTCATTATTTTACCTCTATGGAGCTTTAAATACGTATACGGACTGCTTCATATCCGGTACTGAACAAGCTCTCTTTGAATGCTGTAATGAAGTAGGCGACCTTCAATCAGGTATGCATATCGCTGGTGTGGTTGTCAGGAATAAGGAGAAGACCAGTAACTGCGTTTCATCATATTTCTTTGCGCGTTGGAAATCAGCAGGTACGTACATGCGAGATATTGAGTACCGACAGCAGCCCACGGTTCCAATTTAAGAAGAACTCTGTG
Source organism: Prochilodus magdalenae (assembly GCA_024036415.1). Taxonomy (NCBI): domain Eukaryota; kingdom Metazoa; phylum Chordata; class Actinopteri; order Characiformes; family Prochilodontidae; genus Prochilodus; species Prochilodus magdalenae. The sequence continues at coordinate 260,489 of JAMWET010001884.1, read as the reverse complement.
TATACTTTTTGGCATTTCTCGCGCTGTCGTGATGGGCCACGTAAAAAATGACAGGATGCTGAGGCGCATAGGGCGAAGATTTCACCAACTTTCTGCAGAGCGAATCTCTACAGACCTCCAAACTTCACGTGGCCTTCAGATTAGCTCAAGAACAGCGCGTAGAGAGCTTCATGGGATAGGTTTCCATGTCCGAGCTGCTGAGTGCAGTGGGGTAAAGGAGGCCGTCCCTGGACTCTGAGTAGCGGAGACATGGTTTCTGAAGTGACGGATCATACTTCTCCTTCTGGCAATTCAATGGACGACTGCACTGTGCCAAGTGTACAGTTGTGTGGAGGGGCGGTTATGGTGTGGGGTTATTCTTCATAAGTTGGCTCGGTCCCTTAGCTCTAGTGAGAGGAACTTGTAGAGTAGTGTAGAGATTTCCTGCTCCCAACTTTGTGGGAACAGTTTGGGGATGGCCCCCCTCCTTTTCCAGCATGACCACGCACCACTGCACAAAGCAAGAGCCATAAAGTCATGGATGAGCGAGTTTGGTGTGGAGGAACTTGAGTGGCCCGTCGAGACTGCTGGACTTGACGAGTCCTGACCTTAACCTGATAGGACATCTTTGGGATGAATTAGAGCGGAGACTGCAAGCCAGGCCTTCTCGTCCAACATCGTCTGACCTCACAAATGCACTTCTGGAAGAATGGTTCCCCAAATTCCCCACATTCCTTAACCCTGTGGAAAGCCTTTCCAGAAGAGTTGAACCTGTGTAGCTGCAAAGGGTGGGCTGACCTCATATGAAAGCCTATGGATTTGGAAATAGAGTGTATGTGCTTGTGGGGCTGTATGGTGGGGTGATGCTGGCATTTGTTTATTTCTAGAACTTTGGTTTTAATGGATTCCATTTTTCCTTTTTTGACTATTCCCTAGTGGCAGCGTTGTTTGAAAGCAGTAGAGCCATTATGGTCTTTGACTTTTTGTTTGTGGGGGTCTTTCAACTGTTTGTCCTGAGGAACGGTGCTAGCTGAAGGTTAACTCCGCTCGCTTAGTATCCTGCTGGTCATATCCTGCTGGTCGGGTCACATGCATATATCGTTTGTTTTCTGTTTCCCTTCTTTTTTCCCTCTTTTTTTTATCCTGGTCAAACACAGTCACGCTCCAAGCCGGTCAACAAAAAACTCAGCACTTTGTTTTCACCGCCACTGGAAAGACTACAGTCCATCCCACTGGGACGCAGCTTTTTTTAGCCTATCAAAGGCACGCTTCACTTCCACGCTACAAGCTGTAACATGAAAAGAGCGGGGCGCTGGGTTGGGAAGGAGCTCCATCAGGCTGTGGAAGGAGCTGCGCTGCGCTGATGGAAGCGGCGATTCGCGGAGGCTCCTTCTGAAAGCCCCAGCCTGACGCTTTTCCTTTGGATCAGTGGGAGGGATGTTCTGGCTTAATCAGTGGAAGGGCACGCAGGCTCTTCTGCTTCACAGCATCCCTCCTCGCCCCGCTTTCTTGTTATGTGCGCTGCTTTGATCTTTAAAGGTCCTTGAGAATGAGGAGCCAGCAGCTGGGATTTCTCTGTGGCCCTATGTTTGGATCTTGGCCCGTATGATGGACAGCACCAGACACAACACACCTTTCTCTCTCTTTCTCTTTCCTCTTTCTTTCTGTTCTTCCTCGCTTGTCTGTTGCCTGTTGCTATTCTCTCTTTTTTGTGCACTGCTTTTTTGAGTCCTATCTGGTTGTGTATGTCTCTCAATCTCTGGTTCACTCTTTTTCAGCACTTTTTCTGTAGTGTCTCTCTCTCTCTCTCTCTCTCTCTCTCTCTCTCTCTCTCTCTCTCTCTCTAACTTTCTGTCTCTGTCTCTTTCTCTCTGTCTCTTTCTCTCTGTCTCGTTCTGTCTCTCTTTCTTTCTCTCTGTTCTCTCTCTGTTTCTCTTTTATCTCTCTCTTCTTTTGATTTTTCTAATCTGCTCTTGTCCCTCTTTTTATAGTTGCCTGCGTCTCTACTCCCTCCCTCTCTACTTTCTCTTTCCCTCTTTGGGTCACTTTGTATCTATTTGTCTATTTCTCTCTCTTTTTCTCTAGCGTTCCTCTCGTCTTTACCTTTGTCCCTTCCATTTCTTTCATAGCTTGCTTGTATACCACTCAGGTCATGCTTGTTTTAATTAAATCTCTATCTCTCCTTCTCTCTCTCTAGTCTACTACCTCTCTCTCTCTCTCTCTCTCTCTCTCACTCTCTCTCTCACACACTCTCTCTCTCTCACTCTCTCACACCCCTCTCCCTCTCTCTTCTCTATGTCTACACCCCTCTCCCTCTCTCTTCTCTCTGTCTACACCCCTCTCCCTCTCTCTCTCCTCTCTCTCTACACTCCTGTCCCTCTCTCTACCCTCTGTCTACACCCCTCTCCCTCTATCTTCTCTATGTCTACACCCCTCTCCCTCTCTCTTCTCTCTCTCTACACCCCCCACTCTCCTTCTCTCTCTCTCTTCCTCTACCTCCCTCTAACACCTCTCCCCATATCTCTCTATGTCTACACCCCTCTCAATCTCTCTTCTCTCTGTCTACACCCCTCTCCCTCTCTCTTCTCTGTCTACACCCCTCTCCCTCTCTCTTCTCTATGTCTACACCCCTCTCCCTCTCTCTTCTCTATGTCTACACCCCTCTCCCTCTCTCTTCTCTCTCTCTACACCCCTCTCCCTCTCTCTTCTCTCTGTCTACACCCCTCTCCCTCTCTCTTCTCTCTGTCTACACCCCTCTCCCTCTCTCTTCTCTCTGTCTACACCCCTCTCCCTCTCTCTTTTCTCTGTCTATGTCTCTTCACCCTGTCTACATCCCTCTCCTCTCTCTTCTCTGATGGTCTACCACCCCTTCTCCCTCTCTCTCTCTCCTCTCTACACCCCTCTCCCTCCTTCACTCTCTGTCTATACCTCTGTCTACACTACTCTCTCCTCTTAACATCTCTCTCTCTTCTCTATGTCTACACCCCTCTCCCTCTCTCTTCTCTATGTCTACACCCCTCTCCCTCTCTCTTCTCTCTCTCTACACGCCTCTCCCTCTCTCTCTCCTCTCTCTCCACATTCCTGTCCTTCTCTCTACCCTCTGTCTACACCCCTCTCAATCTCTCTTCTCTATGTCTACAACCCTCTCCCTCTCTCTTCTCTCTTTACACTCTACCTCCCCTCTCCCTCTCTCACTTCTCTCTCTATACCCCTTGTCTATCTCTCTATACTTCTCTCTGTCTACAAACTGTTGCCCCTCACTTCTCTTCTCTACACTTCTCCTTCTCTACCCTCTACACCCTTCCCTCTATTAGTCTCACTGTCATTTACCCTTTCTCTCTACTCTCTGTCTATACCCCCTCTCCCTCCTGTTGCTTCTCTTTCTTACTTCCTCTCTCTCTTTTATTAGTGTCTCATGTCTGTCTCTCTTTCTTTCTCTCTCTTTCTCTTTTCTTTCTCTCACTCTCATCTACCCCCTCTCTCTTTCACTACCCTGTCTGTGCCCCCTCTCCCTCCCGTCATCCCTCCCTTCCTTCTTCCCTTTCTCTCTATGTCTTCTCTGTCTCTCCTTTCTCTTTGTCCCTCGCTCTAACACTGTCTGAAAGCACAGATTGCAGAGAGATGAGAGTGTAGAGAGGCCTGCGATGGCTCTGATTGTTTTTTAGTGTAATGTATGTATAGATGTTTATCTCTCCCTTTATATATCATTAAGGGTAATCATTTTCACGAACTCTGAGAGAGGCAGCTTGTGCTGACTACTGCTCTTCACTCGGCGAGATCTCTCTCTCTCTCTCTCTCTCTCTCTCTCTCTCTCTCTCTCTCTCTCTCTCTCTCTCTCTCTCTCTCTCTCTCTCTCGTGTGGAGTTATGGCCTATCGGCTGTAAGCATTCATAGCTGAAGCGTTAAGCATTTATGAGCTTTGCAGGCCAAGAACCTGGGCTTAGGCAGCATGACAAGCCTCCGCGGACTCTGAGCTAACTGGGCTGTCATTACAGTCGAAGTTAAACCTGGTACTGCTGTCAGAAAGTGAAGGGGCTAACTTCTGCTAACAAGATTTTTTGCCAGATCGTATCTTGCCTATTTTAAATGTGCTCGGGCGGCAAAAGCGATTGTATTTTCCCTTTCTAAGCCAACAGCTGTAGCGCTGTTACTGTGCTCACGTCCTCAGGATGCGATTGCAAGAGGATACTTCCTGTGAAAATCTTTATGTTATGGCTCAGTAATTGGCACTAGTGGATTCCTAGAAAGATTTGAAGATTATCAGGGGAAGTAACTCGCCTGACCTTTCGGAGGGCAATCGATAGCCTCATGTATCATTAGACTTTATTGTACTTATAGTAATGTCAATGGATTGCGCTGCTTGACCCGTGCAGGATTTCATCACTCCCAACACAGGAAAATAACAAGGGCCACTTTTTGTCCATTAAATTCATCCTGCTCGTTAAAACCGCCACGGTAAAACCCGGCAGCAGGTGCCGCTCTCGGAGGCACGTCCTTGAGGAGTTGTTCAGCTGGGCCGTGTGCCCCCTATAGACGTGCGCACGTCAATGTGACCGAGCTAAAAAGGCTGACACGGCCATAATCGTTTATCCCACCGATCACCGTACGCGCTACGTGCTAGGATTTGGGCATCAGTATGAGATTGCATAGGAGAGGACTGCTTAGCAGCATGTGACTCGTGCGCCCCCCACTCTAATTGTATAATGATCGTAGATAATCCACTCTGGGGTAAGCATATTTCTTCTCGGCGACTAGACGTGGTCACACGCTGCTTCTGAAAGAGCTCTTTGATGACTTTAAATCACTTAAAAGTTAAGAAGAGAAGCACTCTCGCTTCAAAAAAGCCATCAAAACGGCATAAAACCATCCATTTGAGACTATTGTCAAGCATTTGGTTTATTTCAGTCTATGATACAGTTATTAAAGCCCTTCAGCGCAGACGAATGACTTGCGATGTAAAAGGAAACTTGCAGCTCTACAGGCGGGCACTTCTTGCATCCTTGGCTAAGAGTCGCTAAAGCAAATCTGATTTTTTCCCCCCGCCCATCCAAGCCTAAGGTCATATCGATAAGCTCCTGGACAGGCGGTGCTGCTGTCTGTATTTCAGTAAGGCTATTTCATTCCACATAACAGGAATATTCTAATGGTTGGTGCTAGACTGGGTCAGATGGGGCGGATCGGCTCGGGGTGACTTAAAAATTTGCATGGCCATGATTGGCTACCTTAACTTTAACAGTTTGAATGCAATACCTGGTTCAGTGCTCTCTGGTCATGGCTGAAAGGATAAGAATGTGGTCTCACATGCAGCTACAGGGGTTGGACAATGAAACTGAAACACCTGGTTTTAGACCACAATCATTTATTAGTATGGTGTAGGGCCTCCTTTTGTGGCCAATACAGCGTCAGTTGGTCTTGGGAATGACATATACTGCGTCCTGCACAGTGGTCAGAGGGATGTTAAGCCATTCTTCTTGCAGGATAGTGGCCAGGTCACTACGTGATGCTGGTGGAGGTTCGTCCTTCTTGGTGGTATGCTGACATTACCCTGGATACCGTGGCTCTTGATACATCACAAAGACTTGCTGTCTTGGTCACAGATGCGCCAGCAAGACGTGCACCAACAATCTGTCCTCTTTTGAACTTTGGTATGTCTCCCATAATGTTGTGTGCATTGCAGTATTTTGAGCAGAACTGTGCTCTTACCTGCTAACTGAACCTTCACACTCTGCTCTTACTGGTGCAATGTGTAGTTAATGAAGATTGGCCACCAGGCTGGTCCAATTTAGCCATGAGACCCCCACACTAAAATGACAGGTGTTTCAGTTTCATTGTCCAACCCCTGTAAATGCAGTAGCTGCATGTGAAGGGGATAACATGCACCAGCAACCTCATCAAACAATGGTAATACAACTCTCCATAAACCTCAGGCAACAGTGGATCAGACACAGCAGTGCTGCTAAACTCTGCACTCACTGTCCACTCTGATTGAGCTAGCTGGTTGGTCCACCTTGCATATGTAATGTCAGAGGTGATAGCTCGTCTGCTGCTGCACAGTTTGTGTTGGTCATCCTCTAGTCCTTCATCAGTGGACGCTGTCAGCTGGACCGTTTTGGTTGGTGGACTATCCTCAGTCCAGCAGAGGTGTTTGATCCACTCACACCAGCACAACACACACTAACACACCACCACCATGTCAGTCTCACTGGAGTGTTGAGAATGATTAATGGCTCCTCTGTGGTGGTCCTGTGGGGGCCCTGACAACCGAAGAACAGGGTGAAAGGGGGCTAGGAAAGTATGCAGAGAATCAGATGAACTGCAGCATGTAAGGTCAATGGAACAATGAGTGTTTGGTGGTTTGGAGGCAGATTATTTCTTCACTCTTTAAAATATAGGTGCCAAAAAGGGTTCTTATGGCAGAACCTTATTAGGGCCCCTTTCAGTGGGTGGTTCTTTAAAGCTGGACGAAAGTGTTTTGGAAAATGGTTATGTGAAAGAGTGACCCTGCTGGTGCAAGCCGAGAACCTTTTAGGGACCGTTATTTGTACTGGCCTAGTGCAGTGTCCTGCTGCGTTTTCAGGAACTAGGCTGGGACGGTTTTGTGGAGGTTGCCACCGCTCTGTATCAGCCTGTGTTAATTGCTTGTAAGATCCACGAGCGCACGCTCTCGCCTGTTAAAGCCCAAAAGGTTGAGGTGTCGACAGGGGTGTGTTTGGACAGTTCATTAAAATGCCACCCCCCCCTCCCTTTAACCAAGGTTCTAGCAAAACCTTGAGGCTCCATTGAAATTCTGCTTGGCTCTCTGCTCTTTTGAAATATCTGTTGATGAGGTAATGCAGAAGCGCGATAGTGCCGGGCTCCCTCTGCTGCCGGACGTTTCACTAAGTCATGTTTACATAATTAGTGAGCTCTCAGAGCCTCTGCAGGCCTGAAAAATGAAGGCAGGCGGTTAGTAGTCCACTCTGAACCAGAGCGCCCTGTGTAAAAGGCCCTGAGAAATGCCCTGTCCGTTCCCCTCCTGCTTTCTAATGCTTGCTTTGGGTTATATGAACTGAAGCCGTGTTTTTTGATGAATTATTTCCTGTCGGACAATAAGCGCAGAGCTTTCCGTCTGAGAGTAAATCACTTGCGCTGTTCCTGTTAATTATTGTAAATAGATTTTTACTTATCAAGCCTGTCCAGCATTCCCCTGCACCTCTATCAGGCCCCAGAATGATTATTGCTAATTTATTGGCACTGTTACAGTGATTAAATATTTCAAATTGGAAAGCAAAATAATTACCGGCTATTCATTTACTGGAGCAACGTCGCAGCATACACATGTATATTTTCAATGTGTGGTGTGCGTTTGAGCAATATCTGAGATCGATGACTTTTAGAAGAGAGCTTGTTGCAATTACTGTTCCATTCCAGGTTCATTACAGCCTCCTCTGGGTCCCGGTTTAAATCTACAGGACTGTAGAATAGTCAGAGACCACTTTCACGCATTTACCTTCCAGTTAACATGGTCATTATTCCTTTTTCAGTAGAGATAATCCTCCTGCATAGGTAGCCAACGTTACTAAGCCAGACCACCAAAATTAGAGGCAGAGTTTAGAGGCATTTGGAAGCTGTGCCTGCACAGAGAAGAACTTGAATCCCGAATTGAATCCATTTGTGTAGTGCAACCCCTTCATACACAAACGCTACTGAACCCACACGCTAGGGGGCACTAAGCACACTTGCCCAGTGCAGTGAGCAGCCCTATCCACAGCACCTGGGCAACATTTGGGGGTTAGGTGCCTTACTTAAGGGGACTTTAGTCGTGTCCTGTTGGCTAAGGGACTTAAATCGACTACCTTCCGGTCACAAGGCAGGTTCCCAGACCTCCAGCTAATTTCCATATGTTATTATTCCTAGAATGGATTTGCGTAATTAGCTTTTCCCAAAACACAAGTTTCCTCAAGCATCTGTCTTCACCCTTTGCCTGAGATGCTCTCTCCCGATGAGCCCAGTGCGTCCTGCTACAAGCTCAGCCACCACACCCCTGTGGCTACTTCTACAGTGGCATTCGTTCTGCTTTATTGGTTTGAGACAGGTCAGGTACAGCAAGCTGCTAGACCCAACCCACCTTAACAAGCTCCGCTGGAGTAAGTGGTAAGTAACATTTTTTCAGCTCTCATTTTAAATAAGGATTGTGTTACGAGATGATGTCACCCTGTAATAAAAGAAATAGGCTGGAATTCCATCTAGACAATTCAAGCTGAGCTGGGTGGGCGGGTCATGCACTAGAGGTTGGGTAATCGGCCATGCTCCCGGAAGGTTGCTGCTTCAACTCCATGAGCTGACAGGACTCTACTGAAGTGCCCAATTGGTCACCAGGCACTGTGGATAGGGACAAGACAGGTACTAGGTTGTGTGTATGTGGGAGTTTTCACAGTTTCACCATGTGGACAGGTTAAATGCTGGGGTCAGATTCCTCTAGGGTGCAAGCACCATCTTCATGCAGTTCCATTCCCCTGCAGTTTTATATGTAACTCAGTACGTATATTGTTTTTTTTTTTGGCCTGGTACTTTTATACTTTTACTCAAGTTCTTTACATGAAGGTACTTTTACTCGTACCAGTATTTTACCAAGTATTAATACCTGATCGTTTACTTGGTTATTGATTTAGACTGCTGTACCCACCTCTGGGCCAATATCTATTCCAAAATCGACGTTATGTCATGATTTCCACAAAGAAACCAATCAGATTTCTGTAAAATCAGACATTCAGCTCCCCCGTATAGCCAGAATGGAATGATCTGCTTATTGGCGCAAAGAACTTGTTGCGACGCTAGCAGAGCTAAAAGTCAAAGAAGCTTTATTGAACAGACCGGAAGCTTTACACGACAACAAAGGACAAGCCAGCAGTGCAAAGGTGTAATACCTGGTCATGAACGGTAGAGGCAAGCGGAACAGCAGACAGAATGAGAGGGAGATAAGCAAAGAGTAGTCAGGGGGACGGAAACAGGGTCGAAAACCAGCGAGGTAATCAACAGGCTACCAAAACAAAGGAAGATGGCGAAGGAGAAGAATCGGGAACGAAACGAGGTCAGATCCAGTAAGCAAAGCTAGACAGAGAGAAACGCTCGGTAATGCAACAGAGTTGGCAAAACTTCGCAAAGAGTGTGTGAGAGTGAGGGGTTAATAAACAGGAAGTTCAGCTGGATTCATCAGTATTCTGGCGAACTAGAGCGGGAGTGATTGGTTGACTGAGGACATGTGGGCGTGACGTCATCGGGCAGTGCACTCTGGGGAATGGAGTCCGGGAGATCAGCCGGCGTGACACTTATGCGACTATTTGACTGTGAGATTGCCATTCAAATCAGCTTCCTTCGATCCGATCATTAAGTAGACGATGATTCAGCCTCAGCCGTATTAAACAGGCTGAGATACTTTATGTAATATGGGTTCTTTAAACTGTAAAGAGGTTCTTCATGCCTACAGTCCCATTTATAAAAGAAAGTTTTCTGTAATTATTAAGAACCCAAATTGTTCCTTCCGGGGAACCGCTCCACAGAATCCTTTATTTCTGAGGGTGTATTCACTTCTGTTAGTGCCATCTCTTACCCCAAACTTCATGCACGCCACATTTCCTTGCGAGCCGTGCTATTTTTAGCACTGTGGATTTAATTAAGGAATCATAAATGGTGCATTTGCTAGTTAAAATTTTCAGAGTGTGGCTGGAGCGTTCACACCGCAGAGAGAGAGAGGAGGGGGGGAGAAAAAAAGACACTTTAATTACAGATGTGATCAGGGTTGTAAATCTCTCCCTCTCTGCTTTTGCTGTTGTCTTGAGAGATGAATCAGCGAAGGCATGCACACATCCAGACACAAATCTTCATTAGATGTGGGTTGATAAACCATTAATCCTTTCTTTGGCTCTTTTATTTGCATGCGTTTTCCTTTGTCCACCCACGCCCAGCGTCGGAATATTAAGAGAGCCGGGGTCCTCCAGGAGGGTGCGCGCATACGGCCTGCAGAACCGGCATCAGATATGTACAGCCAGTGAGATCTGTGGTATGCAAAAGAATGTCCTTGCCATGATCAAAGTTCAAACAGTGAAAGATTTAAATGGGGTCAAATGAGCGCCACGTTAAATAAACAGAGCGCTGCGGTGGATGACACAGTGAAGCAGTAACTGGGATTTCAGCACCGTGGGGTCACCCCTGGCTCGGGAGCCCTGCTAAACTCTTTTTGAATCAGTAACAAAGATGCTGTTGGCTCGTATGGCAGGGTAGTTATGTCTGAGAACAACTTTAGAAGTTAAGGATTATCATTCATATCATTCAAATAGTGCACTGTTTCTGTTTCTGTGCTGCATTGAGCATATTGGACCAAAGGTATGACGTACTGCATTAGTTAACATGAACCGAGCCAGAACCACCAGGCTCAGGAACAGTTTTTACCCAAGAGCCGTCAAACTGGTCACACTGGCAGCACCAACCAGAACATGACTACAACACTAAAGACTGATCTAGCCCTGATCACCTTAGCGCATACACACTGGGCTCCACTAGCCCACTAGGCTTTAACTAGACCTATACTTCAACATCTGAGCTGTGTTATTGATATACTGTACATCTCTACTGTACACAGTCTTAGCTGTTCACCTGAACATTGAGCTGCTTTTCTCACTACCTGCACTGTATACTTTATATATTCATCTACTGCTTGCAACCTCAGCATACTGTACTGTACAAGGCTTGGACAATGAAACTGAAACACCTGGTTCAATCATTTATTAGTATGGTGTAGGGCCTCCTTTTGGGGCCAATACAGCTACAGTTCGTCTTGGGAATGACATATACTGCGTCCTGCACAGTGGTCAGAGGGATTTTAAGCCATTCTTCTTGCAGGATAGTGGCCAGGTCACTACGTGATGCTGGTGGAGGTTCGTCCTTCTTGGTGGTATGCTGACATTACCCTGGATACCGTGGCTCTTGATACATCACAAAGACTTGCTGTCTTGGTCACAGATGCGCCAGCAAGACGTGCACAACAACGTGCACCAGTGTGTCCTCTTTTGAACTCTGGTATGTCACCCATAATGTTGTGTGCATTGCAGTAGTTTGAGCAGAACTGTGCTCTTACCTGCTAACTGAACCTTCACACTCTGCTCTTACTGGTGCAATGTGCAATTAATGAAGACTGGCCACCAGGCTGGTCCAATTTAGCCATGAGACCTCCCACACTAAAATGACAGGTGTTTCAGTTTCATTGTCCAACCCCTGTACATGTACACTAGGCTGTATTTCGTTCTACTGCGTATCGTCGCTGTCCAAAGACAAAACAAGTATCTCCAAAATGGCAGCTTTATAGGAGAGGCCAAAATCCAAACTGAATGACAATGTAAGTCAACGGAACCAGACGTCTTCCCATGTAATTTGGGCCATTTCTGTTGGTCCATTTATCATGATATGTTCACACAGTGTCAACAGCAGCTGTTGTGTTCAAATGATGCATAAAAGTAAAAATCAACAAAAATGGAGATACATGTTTTTCATTGGACAGCGACAATATGCTAACTGCTGTTTGCATCTCAGTTGTAGTACTCTTAGTATACGAATGTACAGTTACTGCTCTAGCACATTTTGCATGCGTTCTACTGTTTATGCACATGTGATGTATTTTATGTCTTTGCACTGTACTCACAATTGATCTATTCTTTACATTTCTGCATTGGCGGAGTAGCCTAACAGTGTTTCATTATACTGTACAACCCTGTATTGGTATAAAGATAATAAAGTTGAATTGAATTGAATGAAGTAATACATTAAGAACGGTTATAATGCTTCATTAATATTAAATAAAGATGTAACAAATGTACAACGACATGTTTACGTGTTGAGGAAACGCTTGTTATATAGGCATTGTGCATTCAAATGTGCTAGAGTGTGTTGATTACAGGATCTTTGATCTGGACATGTCCCTAGAATTAAGAGGTTAAGTCATTAAAAGTGATCTGATGTGAAGCGCTCCGTTCTACAGAAACTCGTCGAGTTTTGTTCACAGTGGCGATGATGGGAACCAAACGTCTAAAGTGCTTAATGCCTCTGAAAGCTCCCTCAGAGAAAGTTCTTGCAGTAAATGCTTATGAATGTGCTCCCTGGTGCGTGAGACTTTTAAATGACCGTTTTTTTTAGAAAAGGCTTTGGCCTTCAGACAGGGTTTTTAATCCAGGGATGTGTTCATGAGCACTGTAAGGCTAAGTTATCCCCAAAGAAAACAGTTTTCAGATTTACTGCTGTTTGACCATCATCAGCTTTATACATAAACCCAGACCACATGTGTAGGATTCCTTGGTTGTATTGGACAGTGTTTTGAGTCAGTAAGTTTCTATTCACTGCGAAACATCCTGAAGGACTGTGTTCATATGTCCATCATGTTTATGTTGAAATTCACCAAAAAATTTTTTGGAGAGTTGATGATATAATACATCACATGTTCATCATCATATCCATTCATTCATTCATTCATTCATTCATTCATCATCATGTTATCATCATATTTTCCCAGAACAGTAGTAGGCAAGCATTGTTAAAATTTCACAATGACTCATTTACTCTATGGTCCATATGGTACATATGTGCGGGCCCTAAGCCTCAATAATCATCTATTTTGAATTTGCAACAAATGTGCAAAACCCACGTTTACATCCACCTACCCCTACAACTCCGGTGTCCAGCACAGTTTGGGTAATTCCCCTCTTCAAACACACCCATTAAGCCTGCCAGTTAGCAGGTGAGTTGACTCAGGTGTGTTTGAGCAGGCAAATCATTCAATTATGCTGGACACCAGACTTCCAAAACCAGGAGCTGTGCACCCCTGACTTACCCATCTGTTCCAGCTACGTCCTGGACTGCTGTTTCAATGGGACAGTATATAGGATAACCAGTCAAAACGGTGGTCTTTTACATAGTTAGTCTTACAGGAACAAGAAAGGTATGTGTGCAGATGCTGATTTCCATGTCCATTTACACCATGTGATTTTGTCCTAGAATGAAACAAGATGCTTTCCCATTTTTTGGTGAGCTCTTCTCTGATTGGCTGGCATACATCAATTGGTCCATTTCACTGCAGTGAAGGATTTGTTTTTGATGGAGGGACTACAGCGTTTGGGGGTCATGGTATGTCAGTTCTATGTACTGAACCATTCTTATTGGGGTAGCTCAGCGGATAACACCACTACCCGCCAAGTAGCCACCACCACACGTGGGAGACTGGGGTTCGAATCCCGTTGTGGGTGACTATGCTGTGCTACACCAATAAGAGTCCCTGGGCAAGACTCCTAACACTACACTGGCCTACCTGTAATGTGATTAACCTTGTAAGTCGCTCTGGATAAAATGCCAGTAATGTAAATGTAAATATTCTCCTGTCGTAGTGTCCTCTCTATGGCATCTTTAATTCTAAGGTCTACAGAGGGGTCAAAGTGAATTATGATGTAGAATAGTTTTGTCTATGTCTGGAGTAAATATGAATGTCCAGTATTACGCAGAATGAGCTGAAAATGTCCTTATGGTGAAATCTGAGCTCAGGATTCCACTGGAGACGATTTCACCTCCCAACACAACACTTTCTGCAGTGTTGCAGCCAAAGTTGCAGCAGTCGGGGAGCGACTCTGAGACGAAAGGGTGCCCAGTGTGTGTGAGGGAGACCTTGTAGGAGGCAATCAATGGCCTTTATCTCAGCCAATGCATAATAAATCTGACATGCAGACTGGTCATGAGGTCCTGGTAATGTATTGACCCACACGGCTGCAATTTTTCAGTGTGTCTCCCCCCGGTTAAATAATTTAGGTTTTCAGTTTGGGTCTTACTCGCTTCTTTGTTTCTTTTTCATCCACACAGTCAGGGCTCTCATCCCGGGTCGGCCCCAGCTGCAGCTGAGTTTGATGGATGCGTGGTGTTGAGGTAGCGTATGAATAGCGAGCGCTCTTCTCTAATGGCTGAGATAGGTCAGGGAGGAGGCAGGGCCTGCTAGCTGGTGTTTACCTCTGTATTTAATTCTCCTCGTCCTCCGCGGCCTGTTGTCTGCGGACGCGGGACCCTGCAGTCATAACCCCTTGAATCAACAGAGCAGCCTGGGGCACACAGAGCCGGCAAAAAGAAAATTGCTTTCATTTACAAGAGCAAACTATAGACTGTTTTTTCTCCCTTGCTTCGGCTTTCCTCAGTACATACCTTAAGGCTTTATTTGTTTTTAAGAAATCAACATAATTGGATATGAAAAATTAAATCTAGTGTATTTGATATCTCCCTTCCTTTTTGCCTTCCGTGCCAGATTTGCAGTGCTTGGTTTATTATGAGGGCACGTGTAATAATTGATAATGAGCCCTTTGGACTTCCATGCAGCATGAGTTCCCTAGAAGAGCTTGCCAGACGTGCCTGAGATACGGAAGAAGAGGAGAACCTGTTTAAAAAACACCAGGGCTTATCCCGAAAGTGGGAACGAGCTGAAGCTCAGAATCTGTGGGGTGGAGGGGTGGGTTGGGCTGTTCTTTGCTTCACTACTTTAGCGTCTAGACGAGAAGCCCGTCCCTTTTCTTCTTCTTCCAGCTCGTCTTCCAGCACCTTATTTTCAGTTAACACTCAGTTGATACTTCCCCTTGCGCGGCGTATGCAGTAGGGAATTAATGGGAGATTGATGCTGGAGATATCAGTAAGCCAGCATGAGAGGATTGACTGGGCTTGAATAAGAAATACACGGGTGGAGGACGTGCCAAGGCTTTGGCTGAACCTTGATCCAAAATTCCCCCTTAACCAAACCGCGGCTGCCTGAGATGAAAGACAGAATTGTTCTGATATGCTGATCAAAGCTGCCTATCTCCTAACTCCAAAGGAACACCTGGAATTCTAATGGAATATTCCGCATGAGCAAAAAGAGCATTGTAATGCATAATGTATTTTAAATAATGTTTATGTAAACATCTGCTTGGGGTGTTTATCATTTATTTATTTATTTGATTTATTCATATTTACCCCCCTTCAGTGCTGCTGATTTGTAGATTGTAATTGACTAATCTAAAGCTCTTTGATAGGTGATTTTCTCTCTCCCTCCCTCTCTCTCTCTCTCTCTCTCTCTCTCTCCATCCCTCTCTCTCCCTCTCTCTCTCTCTCTCTCCCGCCCTCTCTGCTCTCTCTCTCTCTCCCTCCCTCTCTCTCTGCTCTCTCTCTCTCCCTCCCTCTCTCTCTGCTCTCTCTCTCCCTCCCTCTCTCTCTGCTCTCTCTCTCTCTCTCCCTCCCTCTCTCTCTGCTCTCTCTCTCTTCTCTCTCTCTCGCCCTCCCTCTCTCTCTGCTCTCTCTCTCTCTCTCCCTCCCTCTCTCTCTGCTCTCTCTCTCTCTCTCTCTCTCCCTCCCTCTCTCTCTGCTCTCTCTCTCTTCTCTCTCTCCCCTCCCTCTCTCTCTGCTCTCTCTCTCTCTCTCTCCCTCCCTCTCTCTTCTCTCTCTCTCTTTCTCTCTCTCCCTCCCTCTCTCTCCCTCACTCTCTGCTCTCTCTCTCTCTCTCTCTCTCCCGCCCTCTCTGCTCTCTCTCTCTCTCTCCCTCCCTCTCTCTCTGCTCTCTCTCTCTCTCTCTCTTTGCCTCTCCCTCTCTCTCTGCTCTCTCTCTCTCTCTCCCTCCCTCTCTCTCTGCTCTCTCTCTCTCTCTCCCTCCCTCTCTCTCTGCTCTCTCTCTCTCTCCCTCCCTCTCTCTCTGCTCTCTCTCTCTTTCTCTCTCTCCCTCCCTCTCTCTCCCTCCCTCTCTGCTCTCTCTCCCTCCCTCTCTCTCCCTCCCTCTCTGCTCTCTCTCTCTCTCTCTCTCCCTCCCTCTCTCTCTGCTCTCTCTCTCCCCCCCTCTCTCTCTGCTCTCTCTCTCTCTCCCTCTCTCTCTGCTCTCTCTCTCTCTCTCCCTCCCGCTCTCTCTCTCTTTCTCTCTCTCCCTCTCTCTCTGTCTCCTCTTTCTCTTTTCTCTTTCCCCTTCTCTCTGTCTCTTTTTTCTCTCTCCCCCGCTCTCTCGCTCTCCCTCTCTGTCTCCCTTTCTCTTCTCTCCCTCTCTCTCTCTCCTTTCTCTTCTTTTTCTTTTTTCCTCTTTTCTCTCTCTCCTCTCTCATGTCTCCTCTCTGTTCTCTATCTCTCATTACTCTCTATCTCATTTCTCTTTTCTGTCTTTCTCTATTTCTTTCTCTCTCTTTCACACTCTTATTTCTCTCTCTCTCCTCTATCTCTTTTCTTTTTCTCTCTCTCCCTGTCTCGGTTTTCTGTCTCTCTTCTCTCTTTCTTATTTTTCTTTTTTCTCTATCTTTTCTCTCTCTCCACCTCTCTCATGTCTCTCTTTTCTCTTCTCTATCTCTCATTACTCTCTATCTCTTCCCTCCGCTAACATTAAAGCTACAGCATGGGCTGGAAGCCATGAACAGGCAGCAGATATTTCCAGATCATACAGGCAGGCTAACATGGCCTAACGCAGTGCATTCTGAGCACGCGAGTGCACAGCTTGAAAGACTGCCAAGCACTTTCGCTCACCTGCTCCATTGTGAAACTGTGAGGGAGCTGGCGAGAGGTTACTTCATGTTAAAATATATGTATATTAAATTAAGATGTATCGGTGTGGAGATCAGGCGGTTTGAGACCCTGACCGTTTTCTGAGTATGAAATGCAGTAAAATGAGCCGCTTTGGACTGAAAACTCTTTGGGTTCTTCTTCAGCATACAAAGCTGCGTTGGCCTGCTTACAACTAATCTGGCAACGCTCCACCCACAAACACATCCTAGCATAGCAAACTGTTGAGCTTGGTGAAGACTGGCAGAAACTGCTGCCTAATTAATTTTTGGTTGGAGTTCAGATTTCAGTTTCCATGTTATGACGTTTCTGGAGCGACTCAAAACTAGGCAGGTTGGACACCACAGTGACTTTTCCATCCTGCAAGTTCACATGAGAAAAGCTGTTTTGATGCAAACTTAGCTGTGGAAGAATGTGTTTGTGTGCCCAGCATGAATAGATCAGTTAAAGGAGCAATAGTTAAAACATTCCAGCATGAATGGGAAGAATTAACAGGTTGGATGGTATGTCAAAGATATCGATGTATCATGTTGCAGAGATCTACTGAAGTTAGCATCCTAACTAACCTGCTACGGCCCAGCCTGTCTTGTAACGCCATTTAGTACCTTAAGAGTAATTTTGAGTCGAATCGGCCCAGCGTGAGAGGATGAAGTAGTAGCACTGCTTACCTATGGGTGTATTTCAACCTTTTGTCAATCATGTTAAAGGGTAGATCATTTTATCCAATGAAAGGAACATTAAACCGAAGCTCTTGGCAAACTTTCTGGTGGTATGTTGACCCGTACTGTTTAGAATATCAATTAGACAGCTTGCATCATAATACACATTGCTCCTTTAAAGAGGAATTCCACTGATTTTTTTTGCATAACTAATTCATTAAATGATAAATAAAGTCATTTAAAGTAAAATGTGGTATTACACAAAACCTGCCAACTCAGATTCACATATCTTTAATAGCTTCCTCATAGAAAGTTATTACTTGAAACACTGACAGATATGTTGCCTGATGATGGAGATGCTCTTTAACTGTATGGCAGAGAGGTGCCATACAGATTTTTAGATGGATATGTATAAATAATCAGAGCTAGCAGATCAGGTCTGATTATTTCTTCAGGTAATCACAAGGAGTTTGCTGTCTTGGATATGTAGTCTCTGGTCATGCTTTTAGGCAAATACGGCTATATTAGAAGAGGACAATATGGTAAGAATATATAGCAGTGTGAGACATACAATAACACAGTCACAATAAACGATACGACACAATATTTATACTGTGTGCACACATCTAAATGCACACGTTCAGAAAAGCGTATTGTGTTGTATTCTGATATTATATACATATACATACGCTTTGAATATTGAGTATGAATATTAGATAAAAAAATAAATAATGAATAAAATATTAAAGTTAAATATTGTGTCGTATCGTTTATTGTGACTGTGTTATTGTATGTCTCACACTGCTATATATTTTTACCATATTGTCCCCTTCTAATATAACCGTATTTGCCTAAAAGCATGACCAGAGACTACATATCCAAGACAGCATACTCCCCGTGATTACCTGAAGAAATAATCAGACCTGATCTACTAGCTCTGATTATTTATACATATCCATCTAAAAATCTGTATGGCTAAAAACACAAAAAATCTGTAAAGCTAAAACACTGTGTTTTGCATTATAGGGATTTATTGAATAGTTTCCATGTTTCCTGGTCATTCACTGAAACGTTGCCACTCTTTTCTGCGATTAAAATTTTTTTTGGACTGGGCTGCGGACCCTTTACTGACACTGTATGGCCTGTGTACCTACAAAGCAATAGTTTGGACATACTTTGACCTGCATATAAAGACTCAGAAGACAGGGATGGGTGGGCTGGTCATAATAATGATAAAATTATAGATTAATTACATGATATATGATAAAGATAATAAATAAAATGACATATATTTGTAATTTTTGCAAACTATGGGATCCCAGGTTCCTGTTGCCACCACTGAAAGAAAAAAAAGTCCAAGTCGGGCTTCTTTCCAATGCATAGTATAACATTAAACCGCTCTTAATGACTTGGTTTACATCTCCATAACTGAAATATGTGGACATTTTGAACAGTCAGCAAAATAACGCTTTGGTTTTGGCTACCAGGGTCAATTTTAAGAAACGGAAGATAAAATACTGTACAGTTCATTAATCTAATTTTACATGTTGTTTTAGAGACTGCCTTAGCAGTGTCTTTCCCTGAAATGCTCTCTCCTACTGACATCTATAATCTAAAGCGCCGAGATGAGGGTGAAGTGACCCGTAGGGAATGTGCTGTTCCAGTTTACTTGCAACCTGTTAACACGTCCTGTTTCCTGCTGCCTGTTTGCTGACATGTTGGCTTTTCCAGTGAGTGAGCTGGGCTGCCAATAGTGTCTGGATTGGAACAAGCTCACAGAGGAGGCGGCACTCTGTACCTCTATAAATACCACTGTCACACTTATATCAAATGGGCCCGCTGCTCTGAAAGGCCAGCGTAATTGCCACGCTTTTTTTTTTCCCTTTCCCCCAGACATTCATACTGTGGCCAAGACGTCTGCAGGGACTCCAGATTATTCTGTGTAACACACTGACACAAGTGGTGGGCATATTGATGCTTTAATTTGTAGTTTTAATTTGCAGGGTGAAAAAAAAATACCAGAGGTGATAAATACTGTAGTGGAGGACCGGATTGTTTCATGACTATATTTTGAGTGGTCCGTGATTCGTTTCTCGTTATACAAGAAATTAGTAGAGACTATAGGATCAAATTTAACTATAAGACTATATAATCAAATTTTTGGTTACTTATCAACATGCCATAGAATTAGTGTTGTAATGAATCACTATTGAAAATTAAACGTTGAAACTTTCTGACCTACACTCTGATTCTCAAGGTGAATTCAAGTCGTAAGTTGATTTGTAATTGCCGAACTAGCGATCTGTCACGTTTGAAGCACTCAGTATTAAAACGCCTTGTATTACCTGATGAGTCTTTGGTATAAGAAAGCATTTTAAGCCACCTTGATGTGGAGTTTTAAACCTGTGTGTTAGGTTGGGAATAGAAGGTCTCCCAAAAAAATGAGTGCACCTTGACTGTTACGGCTGAAAACAGGTCCTCTATTCTGATTTGATATTTCTCTCTGTTTTTATTCGAGTGCTGTACGCAGTAAAGTAAATCTCCTCAGGGTTTCTGCAGAAGAAATAGTTTGGCTTGCTTGTTGTAAAATAGTGACATAAAATGACAAGTGCCAACCATTCCAGGTGTTGGGCAAGGCCTTATCAGTAGAGGAATTCCAAACACATTTCTGCATATTTTATTCGTTGAGAAATAAGCTACGTCATTCGTTTGGCGTAAAAAGAAAAATTGTAGTGAAACTGATTTCTTTACTGTGGTGGTGATGGGACGATTATGTTTAGTCTTTTGACTAAAATCTGTATTACTTTCCATCATGTTAAATATATCATCGTTGTTCTTCCATTTCTAAGATAATTACTTTTGTTTGAGTCGTGCTACACTGCTGTTCCAGATTCAAGATGGAGTTTTATTGTCATATACACAGCATAACAAGCAGTTACATTGTACAATTAAATTCTTACTTTGTAGGTCCTCCATTCCCAACAGCTTTAAAAAATAAATATCAATATAAAAGGAGAGAGAAAAATAAGAAGTATAATATATATATGTACACTAAGTAAAGAAAAACACTAAGTAAAGGAAGGGAGAGTACAGTACTGTATGGATGCAAGTAAGGTGCATATGCATGTGTAAAGTGCGCTGTGCAAGTACAAAAGTAAACAGTATGGTATAACAGTAGCAGCAGAATATATATTGCGCTCATATTAATGGGTGCATTCCAGTACCTTAGTGGTAGCCTAATATTTCTTAGGAGGAAAAGAGGAAAACGATTTGAATTTGGCTGCTAAGGAAAAGTTGTGCTATTAACAGTGTTAAACCTTTACTCATCCCTGCTCGGGTTAACATTATCGTAAGCTTAGGCGTTTAGTGTCCTTACCAAGAAAAAAAAAAAGAAAGTGTATTTGTTTGGGACAATAATAACAAAGCAAGTGGTTTGTTTTATGTACAACAGCTTAGCATAGACACATTCAGCATAACGGAACATTTAGACCATTTGGTAACACTTTCAGACCGTTTGGTAACACATTCATGTAATTATGGAGCACAGTTACATAATACTGTTCACCAAAATCTCTGAAACTAGTACACCAATAAAATAAGCTTACCTTCAAAAATTCCACCAAAAAGAGTCCACATATATGCAGTCCAAACATAATAACAGCCTAATAGCCTTCTAGCAACTTACCAGGAAAAATAAGCTGAGCTCTAACGTTAAACCGCCTCTTCAGGGTTTAATTCTATAGAAATTCAGAAAAACGGGTGGAATTCCCCTTTAAGCCTTAAATATGCCCTCACTGCTCACACCCGTCTTTTGAAGGAGAGATAAAGATCCCATCAGTGTGTCCTCCCCTAGTCAGTCAGGCATGATATCTACATGTAGATGTTCTCAGGCAGGACCCGTACCCCCCTCTGAGCCTGCGGGCTCCGTGGACGGCCTTGTAAATATTAGATATCCTTGGGTGTGAAACATACACAAGATAACCTTCAAGACAGTCTTGGATCAGTGAATTCACATTAGTTGATAGGATAAAGGTAAAAATCTACAGAGGTCTCTTAATAGGAAAGGCAGTCGCTGCCTGAAAGGGCGATACAGATACATACGTGTTTGGGATAAACCAGTTAAGACGCGCTGGTGGTAATCTCTCTTGGTCTGCTGAGCAGATGACCTTCTGTCTCTATTTCACTCGCTACTTGGTGCGACTCTGCGCTATTTTCATTCTCGCTGCTTCTGATTTTTCATAGGGCTTTTGAAGTAGATGGTGTTTTGGTACAACTTTACATAAAGAGCTCATACCAAAAGCTAATCACTGTTTTAAATAGGAGTTTGATGTAGTGTGTACGTAGTGTTAAGGTTGCTAAATGCACTGTCTGTAGAGTATTTATGGAAACCAATTTGAATGGACTTTTTTTGTGATGTCAGAGAAAACAACACATTTACATCGACACTCAACATGAAAGGAATAGTTGCGTCCTAATAGAAATGTAAGATTGCAATGCCATCGGGAAAGAAGATAAACATTACCAGGAACAATAAATGGTGATAAATATACACTGATATGGGCAAAACTTATTAATCTACACATACAGAAGTAGTGTCTCTCAGTATTTTCTACTTATGGTTCCTGCTATAGGGATGGAGGAGGAGTGAGGCCTTCTGGACATGCGATGCATGACAACAAACGTTCGTCTTGGCGCTGACCACAGGGCCTCCACCCATAGATCCGTTGGTCGTCTCCACGAAGACAGTATCGCTGAGACTGTCCGGCTGCTATTCTGAGTCACTCCATTACGGTCTATGGCAGAGTTGAAAGGGCAGTTGTAGGAATATAATAATCTGTGTGCATGTAGTCAGTCCTGTGTCGTGCAGTCATCTGCCAATGGTGCTCATGAAGAGCAATACTGCTCGCTGAATGTCCAAGATCGTGGGTAGGTAACAGGTAAAGCAATAAGGCCTGTCCTTGCTTACGTCACATGCGATGTGGAGAGTGAAACTTGAATCATGTGCTTGTCTCACAATGTCAAACCTCCCCACCACGTTTGATTACTGATGGTTGATTCCTATAAATGTTGAATCACACACAGTTATCATTACTATGATTATTTAATGACTGATTGAAACTTAAGTGTTTAGTAACAAATTTAAACTACTTCTAAATTAAGTGAATGATTAATTGCTATATTAATGAACTATTCTGTAATGCTTATTACTGTCTAAAGTATCGGTAACAGATGTACCCTCATAGTAAAGTGTTACCCAGGTCAGCCAATAAGGACAAAGGCAATTTACATACAGGATATCAGCCCTAAAAGCCCAAAACTAAAATCGTTTAAATGGCTTTAGAGGCATAAAGGTTAGCTAAATCAGTATGGACAGATTCAAGTAAATATTAATGAAGGGCACCTTTATAATAAAGTGTATCACGAACATATCGCTAACCACTAACTACTCTAGCGTCATTTAGAAATGGACTCAGCAGAAGCATTCTGTCCCTCAGTTCAAGGAGTTTCAGTCTTATGATCAAACTCTTCGGCTTGTTTTTGTTTTCTCCGGTCGGCTTGCTAAGCTTTGTGGGAATCTAGCATATGGCGGTAGCCGTGAGTGAGGTAACACATAGCGAACAAAACTATTTTTCACTTCCTCCCATCTGTCCATCCAGAAAATTGCATCCAAAATGAATGCTATTCCCACCCTGCTGCTGAGGCCCCTTCAAAAGAGCGGCCCCGTGCTGAGCTTCTCAACCAGGAGCCTCTATAGTTCCGTTATGCTCCTGCCTGCTGTATGAATGAGCAAGCATGATCAGCTTCTGACAAGAATATCATAGCGCTCTGTGTGAGGATATAACACGGTGGGCAAACACGCCAACTGCGCACAACACACCTCGATCCCCTACGCTCATCATATACAGGGAGTTTCATCAACCCAGAGTAGGTTTTATTCCTGATTAAAACTGTTAGGGAGTGTCTAAAAACGCTTTACAGCATCTGTTTCTGTGCTTTCCTCTATTCTTCTCTGATAACAGAGGGATTTCTCAAAGCTGCTGTTATCTGTGCTTTGATGATTGAATGAGCTGAAAATGGCCATAACCAGAAATATCCCATAACCAGTCCACAGTAGTGGCGATCTACAGCAATAACTTAAATGCAGCATTAACTTAAAGGAGCAATATGTAAGATTTTAAGTTTCCAAAATGAACCAAAATTATTAACAAGACGTGAAGGAACAGTTTGAAGGCAGAGCTCTACTGATGAGAACAGTAAAGGCATATCTATTGAAAGACTCTTCTGTATATTTTTTTCGTCATACCTCTGCCGATTGGTAGAGATGGCACAATCAAGTTGAGTTAAGTTCAAGACCTTCTTCATTAAGATATAGGGACCCCAAACGAACATTAAGGACAAAAGAACATTAAGGGGTTAAAGGCGACCTAATTATAGATAAGATGCACAGAACAAGCTTGCTTTATGCCCATAGTGAAACATGACAGCTGCAAAGATACTACATTGACTTGTTAGTGAGCAGTTTTAAAACAACATATGACCACACATAAACAGAAATAGTTTATAACCAGTGTTAAGTTGTGGTGATTTGCAACAATAAATTAAAGGAGCAATATGTACAATTTAAGTTTAAAACTTCAGAATTAACTAAGATTGTCAACAGAATCTGAGAAACAGTTTGACGGTATGAGTCTTGCTGCAGAGATGGATACTGATATTGGCATGCTTACCAGCTAGCAGCTGTTGAGTCATTGTAGTGCAGAGCCTGCCATTAAAAGATGTAGCGTTTCTCCAGTGGTGTATTCTTACCTCTTGTCAATCATCTTGAAAGTCCTGCTCCGAGTTAGAGCATTCAAGAACAGGTGGTCAATGAAAGGAACAGCAAATTCAATAATGGCTTAAGGTCTTGGCAAGGGGTCTCGCAAGAATCCACATTCGGCAGCAAACAAAGGGGTGATATAATACAATCCCCTTTTGATGAGTAATGCGATTAAATTAATGCTGAATTCTCAATGTCGCTTTTAGACCCGTAGGCAGTGAATATTTAGGAGAAAGGCATTTTCTGGTGATATGCTGAATTCAACAGGTTGCATCATCTTGCAGATCGCTCCTTTAAACAGTGTATGGCTACTGCAGGTGTGTAAAATGTATATAAACAACACAATGTTATCACGAAATGCAACTGAAATACAAGTCTCTGCCATGCTCCAGGTTCAGCAATCAGGTTTCTATTGATTTGTAGTTTTAGCAGTCGCTAACATAACTGGGGTGTGGAAGTGCAGTCGCCCCCTGTGTGTAGGATGACCACAGTTCTAGCGTTTCGCTGTGGCCCAACTGCAACGGCGGACACAAAGGGACAAAGTGGAAGCATAACCACCGATAAGCTGAAGTTTTAAAGGGCTTGTAAAGCGTATGAACCGGAATGCATGTTTAGAGGTATTTACCAAACCTGGAAGCAACCTCTTCCCTGTAAAGTGAGACGGTGAATAAAATGACCAATTTGCAAGCTATGAGAAAGTCATTTTTGGAGACAAATGATTATGATGAGAATGGAATTCCTTTGCTCATTATTCAGTCGCATTTGAGATATACACAGGGCGGCGTTAACGTGACTTTGGAAGAGGAATTGGAGAGTAATAACTCATAAAACAGAGTAATTAGTACAAGCAGCTGTAACACATTGACCCCCATTCATCAAAGCAATTGGTCCTGCGGATTTGAAATGTGCAGGAAATTTATTTATTTTATATCATTTATAGGGCGAGGCGTTCACTCGCTTCGCCGAAGGAGGGAGCAGAAGGACATGGGAGCTTTGGGGACTTTGGTGCTGGTCTAGGTTCTTCGTGCGCTAAGCTCTTGCGTGTGCAGTAAGCCCGCGCTGAAGGACGTGAAGACCACAGGCGGCTCCCGGGCCAGGAGCGGGGAGGCTAATCCAGGGTCTGCCGGCAGCTTTATTAAAGGAAGTGTAATTAGCCACCGAGGAAGGTGGGCTAAAGGGGCAGACCTGCGATAATTGAAGTCCGGAGAGATGCTATATGTGCAAGCTGACGTCCTGCGGATTCTCGCATAGCATTAGCTCTTAAGGTCACTCGGCCTGAGGGGGCGCCGAGCCGAAGGTTCAAGAGCAGTTTAAATGTTATTTCCAGGCCAGGGATAAACCGGTCCTGCAGGGTCCCACGTCGAGCAAAACGTATGTATGCAGATGTCTCACTCCGGTTTCCATTTTCTTCCACCCACCCCTAAAGGTTGAACAAGGCCAAATGAGCGGAATCAGCGGTGATTAACTGCCCATAGAAAATGTATTTTTGAATTGTAATATTTTCCTCATTGCTTTTTCATTATTTGCCCGGGAATTTATTTTTCCAAGGTGTCTTTGTGCCGTCTCCTCTGTTTCTCAGCGCAGGAAACACCCCAAACCTAAATTGAATTCCGAAACGAGGACTCCAAACAGTAAGATAAGGGGCAGATACGCTTTAATCATCATTGGCTCTTGATTAGAAAATCAATGGCCTTTGATGACGGTGCGTCTTTGGTGTTACAAGTGTGACAATGACAATGTCAGCAGCTATCTCTTCCTGCTTCAGAACTCTTTTAATGTGCCCGGATATGTTCTGTCT
This sequence comes from Prochilodus magdalenae, assembly GCA_024036415.1. NCBI lineage: Eukaryota > Metazoa > Chordata > Actinopteri > Characiformes > Prochilodontidae > Prochilodus > Prochilodus magdalenae. The sequence goes on along the minus strand of JAMWET010001884.1, from coordinate 234,676 downwards.
GTAGCGCAAGGCTTGTCTGTCAAAGAAATTACTTTGGAACTTTGCTGGAGGATTGCAGGAAAACCTAGAAAGCCCATTTCTTTATGACAGTGGAGGTTAGGACTGCTAATTTCTAGGAGCAGGGCTGAGATGTTACGAAGAATACCCGATTTGGTCTGTTTTGTAGGTCATATGATTGTAGATTGCACTGGTCTGGATCTGTAGTTGGTCTTGTCTTTGGTCTGGCAGGCGGTGCAGAGCATCAACACTGATCCGTTTAAAGGTGCCATAGAATACGGTGCACTGGGTTGGGGTGAAAAATGGCCAGATGCGGTTTTACACACCTGTTTACACCTTCCACTCTTATTATCATGTTGGATTGGAGTGCCATTGGGAATAAAGATAAAGGTTACCAGTAATAATCAATGATGGTAAATTTTGACTTATGTGGGGAATATATATTGAGCTACACATACAGAAGTACTGTCTCTCAGTATGGCGTTGGGCCGCCATGTTTGCTAACGCATCATGCCAGATGAAGTTGTCTTGGCATGGAGTTGGTTCCTAATGGAACTATGTATCTTGAATATTCTGATGCCGTTCCTGTAGATTATGCCGGAGGTGGAGTAACACCAGACCTTATTTAGAGCCTATGTCTAAATAAGCTAGAGTGTTATATTATTTAGTTAGGCATGTTAACATTACTTATTCAAGTGGAGGTGAATTAAGGTGTATTAAAGTTGTTAGTGACTATGGAACTTAATCATTTAAGATGATTGACTTCAACCAGAAAACAGAGCATAAAATCACACAGTATGGCTGCTAGAGGTTGCAGCTAATGTTGTGATGCTCATAAAGGTGGAACTGCTCCTCCTCCCTGCTTGATATGGTCCAAGATTTGAGAAACTGTCTGGAGTGAAATGGACAGGCTGTTCTAACAACTCTAAAGTCATCCTCCTTCCTTACGGATTTTCCATTCCACCTTAAATGGTGCTGCAGTTACATTCCGGCACCTAAAGGAGCTGTAGCAATTAAGGTGGAATGAAACATTTAATTACGAAGCTGCTGAATAGGAAGCCAACGACTCATTTGAAGATGAACATTAATCATGCTCATTGGATAGTTCAGTCCCTTGCGAAGGTCAGGAAAAGTGGCGACATCATCTTCCACAGCCAAGACTGTTATTCAACAGATTAGAAATTTTGGATTTGACACATTTTTCCAACCTCTTTTTCAGAAGTGTGGGATTCAATATTTAAAAGAGGAACAACAGGGTTTAAGGTTCTGGGTACGTCAGCTCCGTACTGAACGTACCGAACTCCCCTAATTCAACTATGATGACGTAGGTAGGTTTACATTCTGTGGCACCTTTAAAACAGGACACGTTACTACTGCAGCTCAGCAGGTAGCAAAGATTATACACGGCCAGCTACTGCATCTGGCTCTCCCACTACATCTGTAAGTGGGAAGGAAGACGTGGCCATAAGAGCAGGGGTCCCACGTTTTTTTTTTAACAAGCCAAATCCAGCAAACCCTTGTTCCTCTGACACATATCGTCGCTGTCCAATGAAAAACATGTATCTCCGTTTTTGTCCATTTTGACTTTTATGCATCATTTGAAAACTGCCGCTGCCGTTTACACTTTGTGACAATTGCATGATGAATGGACCAACTCAAATGGCTCAAAAGTGCTCGGAAGGACATCTGGTTCCATTGACTTACATTAAAATCGAAAGAGGTTTTTGGCCTCTCCTGTAAAGTTGACATTTTGGAGATACTTGTTTTTCTTTGGACAGCGACGATATGCAAACTCAGAATTCCCCTAGGCTTACCTCTGTGTTTCTTTCAGCTGCACCTCATACATGACCTTTTTCAAGCTGTTAGATATTTTAGTGAATCCAAAATTGGACAAAGCTTATTAATCACCAGTCATTCCTGTCGTAATTAGCTTATATAGTGCTTAGTAATTCATGCTAGTGGAGCAGCTGTGATGCAATCTTCTTTGTCACAGTTTGTCTTGAGTGAGAACTTTGCTAGACATTGACTGGTTTGCTGAGAAGACTGGCTCTGTTGATGTTGGTCTGAAGTTTGAAGGGCTCTCAAAGCAGAAACAGCATGTGTTTAATGAGGAAGGAGAAATCACACATTCTGCTTGTTTCAGATGTTGAATCGACTGGATCTTGGATAATGCATGCTTTGAGTTCTTCTCCACTTTATATAAACCATAAAAATCTCTCTCTACAGCTGAGCTTAGCTTTAAAAACAGTAATTATACTGAATGATACAAGTGGCCTAATGGTATGTCCACATACACAGGTTTTGCACATTCCCTTTCAATAGAGTCAATTGCAGGAATGGTTCAAATTCCTCCGTCTTTGAACTTGACCTTGAAGCCTAGAGCCAATCAATATAGAGCATTTTCCTATTTACAAAAGGAAATTAAAACGGAAAATGGTGTGATTGCGTTGATCTGTGCTGCAGGGTTCTCTGAACTGTACAACTCAACTTAAAGAAATATAGGGGATAACTGTGGAAGCCATGTTATCTTGTTAGCTTGTTAGCTTGCAACCAAGTTAAGCAACCTCTAGACGTGTTTGCCATGCTAGTGTCACGTATCCCATAACATAGCCAGTGGGACAGTAGCGGCCCAAGGAGTGAAAAACAAGTTGCGCATAGCTCCATCACGCAGTTCAGTAGCAGCATTGCAATGACCAAAATACTCAAGCATACATCCTAAAAACCTCAGTGTCGGGGTTAATTCAGGATGGATAGCAGCCCTACATAGGAAGTACATAGCTGCCTGCATCGGGGGCATGATTAAATTGTTGTATTTGTTCAAATGTAAGTGGTATCAGTTGGAACCAGTTGAGATGCTAAGAGTGAGACATAACAAAGAGTGAGACGCAACAAAGTGCGAGACATAACGAAGACTGAGACGCAACAAAGAGTGAAACGCAACAAAGAGCGAGACTCAACAAAGAGTGAGACGCAACAAAGAGTGAGACTCAACAAAGAGCGAGACGTAATGAAGAGTAAGACATAATGAAAGAAAACATGAGAAAACCAATATAAAGTGTATATGCCATGGGGGACGTTGGTGGTTGTTGAGGGGGTGTGCGGTTACCCTCATAGTCATTGTTCCATTTAAAATCCAATGTACAGAACCCAAATAAAACCTGTCGCTACCCAATTACTGACAGGCCGCTGTGTACTTCTTATCCACAGCTCCTCTTATATTTCTTTTTTATTTATCACACACAAAAGCTCCTTATCATAAAGCTCCAGGTACAGGGTTTTAAGCTTCTACATGTAGGTGGGACACTCGTCTCTTGTTTGTGCCATGGACCCATAAAGCAACGCTCCTGTTTGGCCTTCCTTTACAACTGTACCAGTGTTGCGCCTCCAGGCTTGGAAGTCTTTCAACATTAACATAGCTGCGTTTGCGTGCTTCTTTAAAGACCTTGGTTGAATTTAGAAAAAAAGTGACAGGAAAAGAGGGAGAAAAAGGTTTCTTTATGTTTTTCAAAGAAAAAGCGCAAAAGTAAAGTCCATTCAGGAATCCTTTAGGAACTGGGACCCTCGAAGGATGGTAGGCCCCTATCTCCGCATCGCAGTTTTTACGGATTTTTGTTGCCTTATATACACCTGACAGGGATGCGCAGCTCAGATCTGGAGTGCTCTCGTTGCATAAGACTGGTAAAAAATAAATAAATAAATAAATAAACAAAAAACTTGCTGCCTGGAAAGTTGTTGGTGTCTTGGAGGCCCGCCGTGTATTCGGTATCACACAGAGCAGCCATAGCTTCTCCTAATGATAGCCGCCCTGACAGAACTCCCTGCACAGAAATGAACAGTGCTGGGCTGACAGCAGGGGGGCCTCTTCGGAGATGGGATTTGGGATTGCTCTTTTCTCTCTCACCATTTTGATAAGAATTACACTTGAATTAATACCGGCGTTATTATTTCAGTCCATCTTCCCACTCGCCAGCGCGCCAAAGATAAAAACCACCACCCCCTCAAGGACAATCAGACCACTCCAGAAGAAGGCCCTATTGGACCATGTCGTGCATTCTGGCCACAACCCGCCTTGCATTATTAAAGTAAAGACAAACAATGACTTAAAAGTCAATTTGCCTCGCTTTCTCTTTTCCTCCAGACGGTGCGTGACCTTGACTGCTGTCTGTTGATTTTTCGGCATATAAAAGCGTAATTTTTGGAGAATTACATATAATAAGCACCTATGGTGTGGAGAAGAATTGTGTCAGTTGCGGCTGTTGAAAGTGAAGTAGTGGCTTATCTCTGGAGCGAATGGGCCCCATCAATCACAGCGCAATGATTTTTCTTTCATTTTTAGCCATAATGGTGCTGTTTCCTCCAGTGCCTTCTGGATAGGATTAGTGATTGAACACTAAAGTGCGATAGACCTCCACCATGTAAGCCGATTGGGTACCTAGATTGAAAAGTTACTTTGAAACCTTGTTGACTTACCCCCAACCAGCACACACGGGCGCGGCGCAGGTAAACACACGTTTATTGCACTGTAAACTGTACACACGGTTCGGGGTACGCTTTTCCTTCTGTTACCTATCTGGGCCTTTGAGGGTGAGGAGATATGAAGGGCTCTGAACAGGGAATGAATATTTAACGGGGTCTTTAAAGCTCTCGGGGGGATTATGTATATAGAGTACCTCATACATCTGATGCGATGTGATCTACATAATGAGGGTGGAGGTACTAATTTTCTGTCGTCATGAAAATAACAGCCAGAGCCGCAACATCAAACACTTGTGATCCATCGGCGTTCGAGGCACAAGGAGGCGTGGCACCTGCAAAGGACAACATGAATGTGATTTTTGGATGAATGCGTTCTTTTATCTTCTAACCTTAAAATCTACAGTAGACTGCATCGTCTCTGTGCAGCTGTTATGCTATAGAGTTATGACTTAACGACTGACCCAGTTCACACTTAGGGATGGTTAATGGTTAATGATGTACGCTGTATAGTTCGGCGTATAGTGAAAATCATACTGTGTTACAGGGTATTTAACATTAATAGAATAGAATTGCATCCCAAAATATGACAGTATGCTTTTCTGAGCATATCATGGGTACACTAGCCAGCTGAATGTTTCGTGTTTCACACAAGTCCTGTATAGCATTACAATAAAACATTAAATCAAAATAATTTATATTTATAGTGTTAATGGGATTTTCATGTCTGTTTCAACTTATCAGATGGTAGCAAATAGCAAATATTGTGTCATGGATTGTCATGAATTCTGACAAATTCTTGTATTTGTTTTTCCCTGAGGTTAATTTTGATGCTTCTTTGTTTTTATCTGCCATAAAAAGTGATGATTAATGTTACTGTGCCTTTAAGAGTGATATACAGTGTATAAATGAACAGTGCTCTTAACTGGCAACCGTGTTGTGCCGTTACTGAAATGTTCATTGTAACGTTAGAACACAAATTGGTGCTAGGTGAGGGCAATATGGTGATATTTTCTGAGAATCTCATAAATATTGTCAGCGCTACAAGAATACCATTTGTATGTTTCATTAATCCTGTTTAACTGGATTTATAGCAGAGCCGTTTATGAAGCATTCAATAAAAACTGTATAGTTTTATAAGTTATGCTAAAACCAAGGTAGGTTTATTATGGTGTTTTACAGGTTCTATTTCATCTGTTCCAACTTACTTAAATCTAAAAAAAACACGGATGCATGTTGTGTATTGTGAAAATGATATAATACATTAAAATAAGTTTGGCATATTGCCCAAAAATGTTGGGCTCCAAATTTTGTTAACAGTTCTTTCATGTATTGTTAATGCACATGTGCTTATCATGTATCTCCTTTAAATCTTCTTACCTTTGAATGGAAGCTAATGTGAGAGTAATTTTGAGCCATATCTGCTACTACCTCTCTGTCTTGTTTCGTGATGGTACATGGTCTTCAAGGCCATTTCACTGAACCTAAGAAAGTGGTTATCCTACATTAGGTAATTCACTAACCAGTAACTGCACTGCTGTTATTTGTTTGCAGTCATCGTTTCTTACGCTGCGGTGTTCATTTCATCCTGTACAACTGTCCTGCACACATGTATATTCAATATATTCATTCATATTTTGTAATATTCATACTGAAACTGCCTGGTTTTATATGTATTCTCATTTCTTAGTGTTTTTATGTGGATATATAGTTTCTTTTGCATATTGTCGTCTCTTCTGTATATATTGTACACCTATAGGAAGTAGGTACCTGAGCCTCAGTACAAGCATTTCAAAGTTCAGATCTCACAGTATATAGTACATATTATAAAAAGAAAACTTTGACTCTTCGACATCAAACAAGCGAGAATATTCTGTTTTGCTGATACGGGCCTTTTAACTCACAGAAGGAAACAGTCTACTGCTACCGTTTCCCTGCGCAGCACATGCCGGGACAACACATTTGCATAGCTATAAACAGCCAACAGTGGGAGCTGATGATGCTTCCATATTTCTTTAGATTGTAGGTCATTTTTCGGGTGTTATAAAGGAATACAAGAGTTTTAACAAAATGCCTGTCAGTATAGAACACTGTATGTGATAGCAAGGTCTATTAACACTACATACCTGTAGTATCCCACCCTCAGCGCTGAACGCGAGCTCTGCACCAGGTTGCAGCATGGCCGTGTTTCGCGCTGAGTGCAGAAGGTATTTTATAATGATTCTGTAATTACATGTTGATGGTTAAGCTGGCGCGGTAGGGCCCCACTCCAGCGCTGAAGTGCGCGGCGTTTGGCCCTTAATGGTAAAAGCGTCAGGGTAGGAATGGCTGATGTGCGCCGAGGCAGGTGCGCACTGCCATCTATGACAGCTCGGCTCAGCGGGCACTCACACTGCGCTGTGATGCCCTGCTCCATCTGTCCTAAAATTGCGCACACTCACAAACACACAAGTACACACATACGCACGCGCGTAGCCCACCATCTCTGCACCTGGCATGATCTTCAGGGAGCACAAAACACAACAGGTTACCTGTGGAACCCAGTGGAGTGCTGTGTTAATATCGTACCCAAAATCTCCATTCCAAAACCTTTAGAATGAAACAGATAGCTGATTTTGAAGTCTGTCTGAGCCACGTTTGCAACTGCTCAGTATATATTTGCACACATTAGTTGAATAACTTCTGCATTGATACAGCAAGTCATTAAAAACCATTGTGCTGTTCATGGAATAATCTTGCACTGTTGATGCTGCTTGCCAACTATAGCTTACTGTTAACATGCATCGTTTGAGATTTACTTGCTGAATTCTTTATTGCAGTTTTTTATGTTATGCCTAACAACATCCTTTACAGCCCCATTGGAACTAAATCCTAATTGCTTTCTGATAATGTTCATCTTGTAGGCACACAATTTGCATGAACAAAGTGAGACCCTATAAATAACTGGTGAATATCTATAGCCTTCTCATGATGTCCTCTATTAGTCCCACTAAAAGGTTTCAGATTCTCAGACAAAATGTAAAATAGGAGATGGTGAATATGAGGATGCACAAGACACAGTTTTTAAACCACTGTTTCATCTTTTGAAGGAAGACTGTTTTGCGATATCAGTAGGTAAATAGACAGATACAAATTATTAATGGTTTACTATAAACTACAAGTAATACCTTCTGCTGTGGATTAGTATATCTCACTTATTACTACAAGGCAGGAACATATACAAGAAAGTCTATTTACAAAATTACAAATATCACTGTAGGTGACGTGTGGAGAAGAATGTAAAATTATGCATTAAGATACTGGGGGTAAAAAGCGAGTGCAGTAGTTAAATGTGCAAGGGGTGCAGGTATCAGCAGGTATGAAGAAAATGAATAAGCATAATAAACATGTGCATAAATTGGTATTTAAGTAAAGTGTCTACAGTGTCCAGGAGTGCAGATGTACTGGATCGACAGTAAAGTGTCAGTAGGATGCACAAAACAAAAAGTTTTTAAATGACTATTTAACTTTTTTGAAGTTTCGCAAAATTGGTATGACCCATGTGAAAACCTAAACGTAACAACCTAAACCTAGAGAACAGCATTCCTGATTGCTTCAGTTATAGCAAGTCTTTTAATGCGCTGAGGCAACCAAACATCTCCACATCATACTACCGCCACCATGTTTCACTGCTGATATGCTGCTCTTATTGTGGATAGCTGTTTTAGTGTTACACCTGATGTTATGATGCCTTCCAAAGAGCTCACCTTTGAACCATTCATTGAACAGATGTTTATTCTGAACCAGGTTTTCAGTCATCAAGGTGTATATATAAATATACAAAATGTATAAATATAGGACACTTTTGAATGTTCCTTATGGTTTGCAGTGGTTTTCCCATAGACCAGTCCGTTTCTAATGGTGGGCTCATACATGCTGGCCTTACACCAGATAAGAGAGGCCTGCCATCCTGAAGATGTTTGTTATTTTGTGACATGCTGATTGAATCATCGCTATGCTTTTGGAGGAATTTGGGTAAGACCACTTCTGAGAGTGTTCCAAGTTTCCACCATTTGGAGATAACAAAAAAATTGTTTTTCTTTTTAGACATTAACTTTCTTTCTCTTCGCTTCTGGGGTTTCTTTTGTTCGCAGCATAGTGTGCTGCTTGTTGAGACTCTATAGCTCACTTCACATTGTTGAAAAAAGGGCATTTAAGCTATGTTTAGATACAGCAGGGCTGGCGGTGGTGTGGTAGGTCTAGTTGAATTCATTGTCCATTACATTTGGTCAATACGTTGTTTGCATATGATGTTTCGCCACTGCATTGCTTTGGGTCAAACTGCTGTTGGAGGGCAAGAAGTGATTTTCTACATGGGAGGCACTATCGTAGGCCTTCGAAATGCCTATGGTTTGCGGCATTTACAGCTACTCAAATTCATCTGGCAGAGAAAACGAGAGGCTTTTATCGAGTACCAAAGTAGTTCATAAGGAGGGGAAATACAAGAAATTGACTGTAACCCAGGCAAAAATGCTCCAGCAGTTAAATTCTGATGTCTACTGCACCATTTAAGGTGGAACAGGAAATAACCGGCAAATAATAAGCTGACCTTAGCTTTGCAAGGTCGCGAGGAATGGAGTATTGTGTTTAGCACAGTTCATTTGTGGGTGTGCACTGGTGATAATGGAGTAGCTACAAGCAACCGTTCAATCGGGGTTAACAGTTACACAAAAGACAGGTCAGCATAAACAACCTAACCTACCATGCAACTGTAAAGAGCTGTCCTGACCTCTCCATCTTGTTTTCTGATGAGACATGAAGGCAGCAAAACAGCACACTGATACAATACAACAAGGGCTGAACAGTGTGAATGTAACTGGCTCAGCAAAAATGATTAACCGTTTACTATATCCCTGTATCACTTATTACTTTGAGAAACAAAGTCTATCTACAAAATACAGATATCCCTGTAGATGCCATGTAGAGAAGAATTTTAAAATTATGCATTAAGATACCGGAGATAAAAAGCCAGTGCAGTAATGAAATGTGCAGGTATTAGCAGGTATCAGATAAAAATTACAACACTGAATAAACATCTGCACTCCTGGACACTCTCAGACGCTTTACTGTATATACTGTATATCTGCACTCCTGGACACTCTCAGACGCTTTACTGTATATACTGTATATCTGCACTCCTGGACACTCTCAGACGCTTTACTGTATGTACTGTATATCTGCACTCCTGGACACTCTCAGACACTTTACTGTATATACTGTATATCTGCACTCCTGGACACTCTCAGACGCTTTACTGTATATACTGTATATCTGCACTCCTGGACACTCTCAGACGCTTTACTGTATATACTGTATATCTGCACTCCTGGACACTCTCAGACGCTTTACTGTATATACTGTATATCTGCACTCCTGGACACTCTCAGACGCTTTACTGTATGTACTGTATATCTGCACTCCTGGACACTCTCAGACGCTTTACTGTATATACTGTATATCTGCACTCCTGGACACTCTCAGACGCTTTACTGTATATACTGTATATCTGCACTCCTGGACACTCTCAGACGCTTTACTGTATGTACTGTATATCTGCACTCCTGGACACTCTCAGACGCTTTACTGTATATACTGTATATCTGAACTCCTGGACACTCTCAGACGCTTTACTGTATATACTGTATATCTGAACTCCTGGACACTCTCAGACGCTTTACTGTATATACTGTATATCTGCACTCCTGGACACTCTCAGACGCTTTACTGTATGTACTGTATATCTGCACTCCTGGACACTCTCAGACGCTTTACTGTATATACTGTATATCTGAACTCCTGGACACTCTCAGACGCTTTACTGTATATACTGTATATCTGAACTCCTGGACACTCTCAGACGCTTTACTGTATATACTGTATATCTGCACTCCTGGACACTCTCAGACACTTTACTGTATATACTGTATACCTGCACTCCTGGACACTCTCAGAGACTTTACTGTATATCTGCACTCCTGGACACTCTCAGAGACTTTACTGTATATACTGTACATCTGCACTCCTGGACACTCTCAGACACTTTACTGTATATCTGCACTCCTGGACACTCTCAGAGACTTTACTGTATATACTGTATATCTGAACTCCTGGACACTCCACTCCAAATAAATACCAGTATATGCACATGTTTATTATGCTAATCCAGTCATTTATCTGCGGATAACTGCGCCGCTTGCACACTCATGCACATTTATTTATTACTATTGCACTATTGCACTATTTCTACAGTATACAGGTCTATATTTTCTTGTATATATTTCTTGCCTCCTTGTGAAGTGAGATATATTTATATTAATATTTAGATATTTATCCATAGTGACCTGTACTATGAATAGTTTATAGTTTATAGTTAACAGTTAATAATACTGCTGCCGGTACCGACCGATTTAGGTTCTTCATACTGCACAACCCTGTCTGTCTGTCTATCTATCTATCTAATAAACATGTGCATAAACTGGTATTTAAGTAAAGTGTCTACAGTGTGCAGGAGTGCAGATGTACTGGACCTACAGTAAAATATCAGGAGTGCAGATAAATAAACCTCAAGATTAAGAAATTAACATAAGAGATTCAGTCCTCATCTGTCCCCTACCCTCTTCCGGCCCCTCTGGGAGGAGTTAAACAGCCTGATGGCTCTCGGGACAAATCTCCATGTGAAAAAGTAAATCCCCAGACGTAATAACTGGTTATGTCAGCCAGTCTTGCAAGCAAATGCTTTAAAGATCAACTGTCGCATTCCTGAGGAGGAATTGTGCTTCCGGTCTTTGTGCATAACCCAGTTGAGCTTGAGCTCCCTAACCCTAAGGCTGGTTCTAAGGCTGCTTTGGCACCTTCTTTGTTATTAAGCAAGAACACACTCGGTGTTCACACAACTCAACAGGCCGTCTATAGAACCCGGCCGCGTTCCCGGTTAATACTATATTTAAACCTCCGTTTCCAAACCTCTCACCTGCCACTGGATATTAACATGCCTAATACGCTTGTTATGAGCAATGTTCTTGGCTAACCCTTTTTATTTTTTTGACAGCAGTATCACAAAGCTTTAGTAGCTGCGTTGTCATTGCTTTGTCCCGCTGCTGAGCCGTGAGCCGGCATTCTGGTTCTTTCTACTTTGACAAGACAGCAGACAGGCTTTTTGAATTTATGTTTGTATCAGTAGATGAAATATTGGGTTGTGTTTGCACCTCATGTAGCGCTTCACATTTTTTGGCACCTGTACACTGATACAGTCTCTTTCTGCTTTCTAGCCGTGACGGGGCTCATGCATCCCGCTTGATGAATTAATAAGAGTTCAAGCCGAACGGTGACAGATGCGAGAAAAGATGGGGCTGTTTTATTAGTTATTAATATTAGAGTTATTAAGCAGCTTTCCTGTTTATTTTCCCCACTAAACCTTAGATATTATGCGGCGGCTGGGGTCTTGTCGATCAGCTCTAACCTTCTACTTTGCCTCGAGGACAAATATGTTTGTTTATTTACCACATGCGTAGACCGGAGGTCTGTATACAGACTGCAGATAAATCTCGGCTTGTTTGCTTTGAGTCTTCTCCGAGTAAGTCCAGAACAAATACGGTTTCAGATCCGAGCAGATTTAAGCCAAGCTGCTGTCCCATAATATTTGCTAATGACTCTATTGTGCATTTTTATGTAGTCCTGAGGCCGAGAGATGTGAGCATGAGGGAACCAACATTGCGGTTCCTCGTTCCTGGGTTGGGAAGTTGAGACAGGCACAAATAGGAGCCCTTGGAAGCATATGCGGGAAGTGTAAACATGCATGTTCCCATCCCGGACAGAGCGCTCCGCGCCAAAAAAGCACGGCGAGTCCGTTTTGCATAATGGCTAAATTATGTGCATTTCTAATACGCCCAGTGAGGCAGCGTTCTCAGGGAAAGTGGCATTGACACATTAGGACATCATTATAAGGGCATCGGAAATACAGTGCGAAACGGCAAAATGGAGCCTGTGGAAAAAGGTTGGTGAAGTGTATTGACAAGCCCGCGAGGAATCAGATAATTGCCTTAGCCTTTACTGGAGAAATAGAAAACCGCCCTCCCTCTTGGTCACCGGGCCACCCTGGAGAAGAGGATATGTTTTTTTCAGCAGTGTTGGGGGGGTTTACTTGCTGTTCGTTCTTGGTCTGGACCAAAACAGAAGCTGATACATTGTTGTAAAAGTCCTGGTTATCTTACGTTCCCACTGACACTGAAACAGCGAAGCCAACTATGACGTACGAGTTAAAGGTCAAGACAGCTAGGACAGAATTTGTGACGCAGAGTAACTTTTATAATGTCTACTGAATGTTCTAAATCGTGCTGTTCTCTGTTCTCTCTGGGTTCGTTGGGTTTTTTCTGAGATATTTTTATTTATTTATTTATTTTTTAACACTAAACCACAAGGCTTTCTGCATTGTTATGGTTGTGCACAAAATTGTATATATTATTATTATTTTTTTTGTGGTGTGACTGTGTGGTGTATGTATCAGTAGGTGGATAGATTGGTAGATAGATAGGTAGGTAGATAGGTAGATGGATGGGTAGATAGATGGATGGATAGGTAGATAGGTAGATGGATAGGTAGATAGGTAGGTAGGTAGATAGATGGATAGGTAGATAAATGGATAGGTGGATGGATTGATAGATGGGTAGATAAATAGATGGATAGGTAGGTAGATAGACGGATAGGTAGATGGATAGGTTGACAGGTAGGTACATAGATAGATGGATAGGTAGATGCATAGGTAGATAGATGGGTAGATAGGTAGATGGATAGGTAGATAGATAGATGGATAGGTAGATAGGTAGATGGATGGGTAGATATATGGATAGATAGATAGATGGATAGGTAGATAGATAGGTACATAGATAGGTAGAGGCTTTAGGCAATTTGATGTTAACTGTTCCAATAATGTTGAGTTCATTGTTTTTGTGTCAGTTATTCTGCGTGCAGAGGTTTAGCTCTATGGATTTGCTTTGAAGTTAAAAGGAGTGTTTCAGCCTGGACTGCTTTTTCAATGAGTCACAATACAGAACAACCAATCAGAACAGAGGTTACCTGTTGGGACCATAATAAGATCAGCCTGTGTAATTCTGTTTTAAGTGGGGTGGGAGGTTGGTCATATAAAAATGGTCATGCTTTTGATCTGAAAAAACAATCTTAAAAGCGGACCAGCAAGAATCAACATCTCAGAGTATTACTAACCATTCGATGAATTAACTTTCTTTGAGGCAGTTTTTACATTCTTTGTGTGGCATTAGCAGCTTCTGACGTCTGGTTCCTATCACTGCCACTGTGAACAGTCCTAGCTTGGCAGGGTTCTATGCAGAGTGACTTTGTTTACATTTTAATCATTCATTTATGCTGAAAGTTTAATATAATGACGCCTGGCTTACCCGTACAGTTCTAGGCCTAGGTAAAAAGTACTGGGAAAAATTCCCACTATCAAACGAGGGAAAAATATGAGCCGAAGTTTCTGTATTTGTTCTTTATTTTTTTAGAGCATAGTTTTATCAGTGGTGCAGCTGTGTGGGCATTAAGCTGCCAGTTCGGGCCCTCCATCGTGACCTTGGCCCTTTTGCCATCTGGAGAGTACCTCTTCGGCTGGCCCCAGTGCCTTTTGGCTGTGAAAGTTTCTCCAAAAACTGCTGAAAGCTGCTGACTTTGAGGCAGGGCTGGCTCCCTTTCTGTTCCGTGCCTGAGCTGATCGATAAGTGGGGAGAGAGGCGAAAAGGTGTGGAGACCCCACGGCTGAGGCCAGAGTGGCTCTGTCATTATCACCTCCATTATTATCCTGGCCTTAACGCTGGGATTGGCTCTGCGAAAGCCTCTTTCTCTCTCCATCACTGCCACTGAGACACACGTCCGTCTGGGTCAACAAGTACCCCATCAGCTCACCCAGCCATTGGCTGCTACTGTCTTTCATACCCCCATATAAAATAGGGGATTGAGGTCTGGCCTCTCCGCCTGTCCAGCTATACGTATTCAGCTCTGCTCCCAGTTTGCTTAGGATGCAGGTATGTCCATGTAGGTCATTGTAAAGTGGACTAGCATAGCCTATATGTATCCACATTTGATTGTTAGGACTTGAGGAATTCTCTAGAAGGTCGATTGCTTATGTCTGACAGCATCCAGAAGGGGGAGCTCTTGTTGGTTTCCTTTGCTGGGTAAGTGACATGCATTTGTGGAATGTTTATGTATCAGTTGGTAACTAGTCATAACGTCTCACATCGGTAGCACAGCAAACAGAAGTTTGCCATTACCTCTGTTTGGTGGTCTATGTTTGACATTGTGAGATTTGGGGATGATTTAAGTTTCCCAGGCCTTATTGCTGCACCTGACTCACCCAACAACCACGATTCCAGACACTCAGCGAGCAGTGATGCCCTCCATGAGTCATTCTGTTAGTGGCAGCACCACTGGCAGATGGCTGCACGACCCAGGACTACATGCACACAGACTGTTACAATGACTGCCCTTAACACCACATCAACATCACCAAACCCTGCCAGACTGCCATGGAGTGACTCAGAATGGCAGCGGGTCATCTTCAGTGACCAGTCCCGCTTTAGTCTTGGTGGAGACGACCAACGAATCTGTGTGTGAAGGCACCGTGGTCAGCGCCGAGGTGAACGGTTTGTCGACACTTGTCACACAACAAAAGGCCTCACTCCATCTTCACTCCACCTCCATAGCACTGCAGTCTGACCTTTCCTTCCTCCTGGGTGCAACTACTCTTTTGATGATGATGGGTGGATATGGTTGCATGTTGGCACTGTCCATGAAAAACAAGTATCTCCAAAATGGCAACTTTACAGGAGAGGGCAAACACCTCATTTCTCTTTAATGTCAATGGAACCAGACTTTTCCAAGGGATTAGTGGGAGCTTTCTGTTTGTCCATTAATCATTGGACATGTTTTTTTTTGGACAGCGGCAATATTTAAAATCTTAGTCTGTGAAAATGCAAATTTGTCAGCCTTGTTAGATGTTCTGTATGCACAAAAATATGGTAAAAAAAATCACATAATTCAAAGGGAAGAGTAGATTAGAAAAGAGACATGGCAGCTTTTTTCTCTACTCAAGTTTAAAGGGTTGAGCAGAGGGTAACCTCTCAAATGGCTGCCATTTCCTCACTGCTATAACATCCAATAAGTCAGTCAGTTCAGCTTAGCTTTCCGAGTCTTTAATGGGAAATAAGCAGGAGTAGAAGTAATAAGCCTGGAATTTTAATGAGTTAGTGTGACTCATGCAGTGTTGTCATGTAGTTTGCTGGACAGCCAACCAGCTAAGTTTGATGTAAGTTGTGACAGTCACCTCAGTGCAATGCGGTGCAACACCTTACAAGTTTAAGATGTGTTTTTACCATCCTGTTTATGTTTTGTTACTTATTTATTTATTTGTTTTGCATTAAAATGCAGCCAATATTGAAATGTATTATTGTGCAACGGTTTTTCATTATCGGAGGTATGAGGGAGGTGTTGTAGCCGTCAAATTTCAACATCTGTGGACAGGAGCTTTGGTGGAAAACATCCTCTAATTTCGTCCCTTCTAATGTCCAGCTAAAACCAATCTAGCTCATTGCTGTGTTTCATTTGTTTTCAATTTCTGCTCTGATGTTCCTCC
Organism: Prochilodus magdalenae; assembly: GCA_024036415.1. Taxonomy (NCBI): domain Eukaryota; kingdom Metazoa; phylum Chordata; class Actinopteri; order Characiformes; family Prochilodontidae; genus Prochilodus; species Prochilodus magdalenae. The sequence goes on along the minus strand of JAMWET010001884.1, from coordinate 218,529 downwards.
ACAATGGATATGCAAATCAGAGTGAGAAATTCCGGCTTTCCTTCGGATGAAAATAGTGGGCGCATCACAAACTTCCTGACGGAATAATAGACTAACTACCTTGTAAAGTTAATAGAAATGCGCCTGGTGACCGGTAGTGGACAAGTCCAGACAAGATAGCTTAGCTTAGATAATCACGGCTTTAACGGACAATGCTGGGAAAACAATGGACCGGGCCGAGGCCTAGCCTGGTGTTTTCTCAGGAATCGACCGTCCCTGCCCTGTATGGTAAATTTAGCCCCAGATAAAGTGATGTATCCTGACTGTTTAAGACCTGCGCTGGTAGGAGGCAGCATGTATTAGCTCTAAGCCTTGGCCTGTGAATGAGGTCCTGGGTGGAAGCAACCCCAGCGCTCATCTGCTTATATTTCCATTCAGCGTTCTTTGCGTGGAGGCAAAAACAATATAAATGACGGCGCCTCTAAAGGATGGGGCGCTCCACGCGAACACCGTGATGGGGTATTGATTCTCGCTACAATGCTAAAATTGCCTGTCTGCCTCCCAGCCCCAAACACACATGTGACAGCTTCAATATAGGCTAAGAACTGTGCTGCGTGCCTGGCTCTGACAGGGCTCTTCCCCTGCAGCGCCGTGGCTGTACGAGGCTGTAAAAAGGCGAGGGAGGCCGCGGAGAGAATGCCGAGCTCGGGCGGGCTAAAAAAAAACATGGCCTCTAGCTGTGGGGATGCGTGTGGTTTATGCACGGCAATCTGGCAAGCCGTTAAAAAGACGATCCATTTTAGTGATAAAAGGCGAGAGGAGAAACAAAAAAGGGGAAACAATTTTTAACATTTGAACTAGCTTAGCGAAGCCTTCGGGCCGCACTTTTCATTAAAAGTGTAGGAGAGCGCAATTCGTGTGATACAGTACGCAGGGTATTAATCCAAGAGTAGTTAAACATTGGAGATGTTTTACGAGGAGGTAAACACAACAAGCAATCTTTTCATTTGATATCAGACAATGCAGCATCAATCTCTGTGAAATATAAACACAGGGCTTTGAAAAGGGGAAGCCTGTCAGGCAGCTCGTGCAGCGTTCACTGAATATTGTATGATCAGGTCAGCCTGCTGTTTTAGGGAAAGAATAAACAATCAATTGCACACCGCTGATTTACATATGCATCAGAACATCTTAATTTATGCGTACAGGGCCCATGTTATGATTTATATGCTGTATTTATTTACAGGACATTATTAACATTTCTTAATAATATGATATATGCTTATCATTGAAAGAGTAGTTACACAGAGAGCTGCTCCCGATCTTGATGGGTAGGTTTGACATCATGAGACATGGGAATGATTCAAGTTTCATGCTCGGCTGCACATGTGACGTAGGCAGGGATGGGCCTTTATCACTGTACCTGACCCAACAGCCATGACTGTGGACATTCAGCAAGCAGTGATGTCCTCCATGAGTCATCCTGTTAGTGCCAGCACCATAGGCAAGACAGCTGCTCGATGCAGGGCTGCATGCACGCACACCATCACGCAGTACACCATGTCAACGAGTCTGAGACTGCATTGGTGTCGTGCCAGACTGTCATGGAGTGACTCAGAATGGCAGCGGATCATCTTCAGTAATGAGTCTCGCTTTTGTCTTGGTGGAGACGACCAAGGAATCCATGTGTGGAGGCCCTGTGATCGTCGGCAAGATGAGCAGTTAGTTGACATGCGTCTCACGCCCACCTCTATCCCTATCCGCAAAATCTGCAGGTACTGTGTGAGAATATTCAAGCTGCATGGGATGGGTCATCACAGGGCATCATTAGGAACCTCTACAGCTCATGCTGAGACGTCTGGCATGTTGTGTTAACAAACATGGCAGCCCAACACCATACTGAGACACTACTCCTGTATGTGTAGCTTAATGAATATTGCCCATATCAGTCTAAATCTATCATCATTTATTGTTCCTGCTAATCTTTACCTTCCATCCTAATAGCATTGCAATCTGACACTTCCTTTTGGGAAGCAGCGAAAAGCAGCCTGGACTGAGCTGGACTTCTAACATAGCATAACATGAATAGATGGGCTAAACTGCTGAAGTAGGTGGATACACAGTATTATGTGTAAGAGCTCAAAATGATAAATATCATATAACTGATTACCGATGCCATAAACTCAAAGTACATGAGAAAAGTAACAATCAGTCAATCTGGGCATGTGTGTGCAGGCTCCACGTGTGCACCCTTCTGATCAGGCCTAATCTATAGGCCTTACAACAATGGTGGCTTGACTCTCTCCACTCCCGGGCCTCCAGATAAACCGAGGGCTCCCGGTCCTTAACCATCCGGAGTTGGTTTATGTCATGCCTGACCTTTCTAATCACCCTCACTGTACGTTAAGCCCTTGTGGATTTCCCAAAGGATGTTCAGAAGGGTCACAAGGCTGTACATTATTTAAAGGGACCAGTTGTTCCCTCCAGCCTTACACAGGAACTCTTAAGACACCTGGATATACAGAAGGAATGCTCTTGATTGCATTATCGATTACCAATACAGAGTAAAACATGAGTAAATACGGAACAGGACTCGAAACATCTTTATAACAGCCGTTATGGCCAGCCAGTGTGGGAGACGAAAGGAAGGAAGCATCCCAGCATTTGCAAATATAATTTTTTTGGGGTGTTCACATTAGAGATCTAAGCCGGACTGAGTTTTAATCCCTCTCCTGCTAGAATTTGTCCTCCTCCTCCAAATATTGGCAACCTTTGTTCTGCTCTTGCCTGCAATATAGATGTTTCGGCCTTCTCCCGCCCGCAGGCCTGTGCGAGGGTGAATGGCTTCCAGTAATTGACACACTCTGTTCACAAACACATTCTTCTCTCCTGAAATAATCAGAACTGAAAACATTCTTGAGCACAGTAATGCCGTTCATGTGTATGGAGAAATATATTGGCCGTTTATTGGTTAGTGCGAAACTTCAGAGATTGTGCTAAGTGCATGTGTACTGTTTGTCTGCAAGAACAAGATGAATCTAATTAGAAAGAAAACACAGATTTCGGTTCCCTGGGTCTTTAGGACAACCTTTGCCACAATCTCAGCCAAATAAATGTGTAAATTCCAGCTGGGATTTTTTAAAAATGTTTTGTGTTGTTAAATGCTTACGCTTTTTGTCACCCAGCCAGACTTTGAATGTTTTTAATTACTTCTAATTAGGTTTACAGTGTCGGTTATGTTTATATGAGCATGAAATAATCAAATCAGAGAACTCCCAGAACACAGACACTACAGAGAGCGGACCTGTTTGGTTGATCACCTTTGGCAGTTGCAGTTGGTTTAATGCATACCTCGTGAGGGTAAAGTTTCATGACTGCCAGTGGAAATCATTTCCAATATGGCTTTTATGAGTTGGATGAAGATGGACCCCTTAGGGGGAAACTCTTAGAGACTTGTATGTTGGCGGAGTGGAATTTTTGGTCTTGGATTAAAGGATAATCAAATATTTAGTGTTGGTGACTATTATGGGATTGGTATTAGCATTATTATCAAACTTTCCTGAATTATGTATATGCATGTTCTCGTATCTCTGTCTTACATGTTGACCCTCCCATATATTTGGTACCAGGGCTGTCCCGAATACAACTTTTTGTGGCTCCGGAGCTTCAGCAGCAATCAACAGCGAGTATTTGAAGCTTCTCCTCATTGGGTGTGTGGTGTCTGAGAAAGTTGTGTCGAGCATCTCCACCCGATACCTGTGCTGAAAGCTCATCCATGGCTTTATCCACTGTCCAGCCCAGTTGTTTTCCTAGCAGAGCTCTGTGACCAGGCCTGCTATCTTCTCACAGTGATGGGCAAGGGAGGTAATAGCACAGTGCATGTATGGGCTAACAAGCATCACTGAGGTGATCAAACTTGTGACCTTAGTAAGGTTCTAGTATGGAGACTGATCACATCATAAGGGTCTAGTGTAGAGAGTGTCTACGGTGTTGGGAATACATCCTATATAGGCGTGTGAGGATCTGAGCTGAGATGGTTTATATTTCAACATTTACCAATGCAATGATAAAGTGTAAATGTAATACACGAGTGTGCTGGCTGAATGCATTGTCTAAGTTTCTCCCAAGAACCATAAACATCAAAGCATTTTGCAGTTTGACTGCGTTGATAGCTTACCCCAAAACCATATATATCTGAACTGGTGTACGTGATCTGACTACTGAATACATGTCCAATGAACAAATGTCCAAGCAGTCAAATTAATGGGTCCAGCTCTATCGACACGTGTATATATACATGCTGTGTATTCTTGAGTTCTTTTGTTCCTAGTCTCTGGGATTCCAGGGGTTTGACATTGCTTTGGCTAAAGCCACAGAAACCTATAGTTGGCACCAGAGCTGTCCTAAAGCCTGTTCTAGATTTTAGGTTGGAAATAAGCACAGTCGGTATGGTGCCCAGTGCAGAACTTTTATGTTATTGATTTATTCTTTGTACTGATTTTCTTTCCACCTTTTACCTTTTGTCTTTACGCATGCGGTGCTGCATTGTGGTACACTGGTGGTACAGAAATAAAAGAATGATATCTTAAGCCGAGATATTAATCTTTTACACTATTCATAATTTTGCATTTAAATGCATCAGTGTGGAACCAGCTATCAGTTGCTCTCTCTCAAAACTACATAAATTGGCTTCATAGTAGTTACTGAATGTACAGTCACAAACGTATGAACACCCCTATTCAAATGAAATGGTTTGTTGATTTGTTGATTTTCTGCTCATTTTTACTGCAGATTTTCAGATGAGTTTAACATGTTGTAAAAATGAATACTGTAAAAAGTGCCATATACACTCATTGCCAAAAGAATAGTTGCACCCAGATGGAAGTGTTGGATTGCGATGCTATTGAAAAGGTAGATAACGGCTACTATGATATTAATTTAAATGATACTAAATTAAGACTGATATAGGGGATATTATTGATCTACACATGCAGAAGTAGTGTCTCTCAGTGTGGCGTCATGCCACCATGTTTGCTAACACAACACGCCAGACGTCTCAGCATGGAGTTGTAGAGGTTCCTGTGGTAATCCATTCCATGCAGCTTGAATATTCCCATGCAGGTGCTGACATGGTGCCCCCACCCATGGATTCATTCGTAGTCTCCACCAAGACAAAAGCAGGACTTGTCACTGAAGGTGACCCTGCCATTTGGAGTTACTCCATGAAAGTCTGGCACAACACCATTGCAGTCTTTGGCGATGTTGATGTGGTGTTAAGGGCAGTCATCGCATCGCATTGCTTGCCTGCAGTCCTGCGTTGTGCAGCTGTTTACCAGTGGTGCTAGTATTAACAGGATGACTCAGGCTGCTGGGTCAGTCAAGTTTTATTCCTGTTGGTTGATTCCTTCTGAGTGCAGCTATTTACTATCACTATGGGCAATTCAGGAAATAATTGGGCTCACATGAATGAAAAGCTGACCTGTAGAAAATATGAGTTTGACCTTTCCAGATTTTTGTAGATGCTGGTTTCATGAGCAAGCTAAACACGTGGGTGGAGAACATGTGAGATTTAGCAGCATGATGTATCAGTAGAGTAGCACGGTACGTCTGGTCTTTGATTTAGATAGAGGAGGTGATGTCCATAGACATCGTGAAGCCAACAAAGGCAGCGCTGTACCCTTGGTGAGGCCATGGGGGATGGAGAAGGGTAGTGAAACTGCTTTGGAGAGGAGAAACTCAGCTCTTTAATCAGGATTACTTGAAAGCGGGCCTGACAGTATCTGCATGCTGCTCCGCCATGATAAGCCCCATCATGCGCGTAGGGGATGGGGGGGGGAGCCATCAAATAGCTTTTAGGTGAGATGTTTTTTTTTTTCTTCTCCTGAGGAACCTTGAATCCAGCGGCTTGACCTCAAATGGTGTGTAATAACCACACTTGCTCTAAATATCAAGCACAAAAAAAAAACTGTCTAAGTACAAATAAATATCAAGCGCAAAAAAAGCCAGTGGGCTGAGTGGTGCTTTTAAGAACAATAATATAATGTTCTTTATGTCATTGAGAGGAAGGTGTGCTATCGGTATCTCTGAAGATAGCGCTCTAACGTTTCTGTTTGCCTCTAGAGCTTTGACCTTCACTAAACTCCCATTCTCCTCAATTTGTTCTCCTATTACAGCACTTACAATGTTGTGCGACACCCTCTTCTTCAGAGCCCATTCTTGCTGCTCATTTTTCTCTCCCTGATTGAAAGCGAGCGCGAGGATGTGCATTTCATTCTCTCTCTCTCTTTTCTCTCTATTACACTAAAGACCTCGGTATCCAAACTCTCCAGAAAAAAAAGAAAGAAGGAAGAAAAGGAGATGGTGAGTCTCAGGACGCCACCGCTAGATGCTGGGCCTGATATGTTTACTGAAGTTTGAAAAGGAAATCATTGCTTCTGAAGTATCTCCGTTTAGGACGTCAGCACGAACAATGCAATTTAAACTATTTGCATTAACGAGTGTCTACATTAAATGGACCATGTCATATATTTTTCTTGCAGATTTTTTTTGCCCCTGAGACGTTTCCCCACTTATTACATTTGTGTGGGTTTATGTACCAAAAACAATCAAAATTTATCGCGGCTGACCATTTTCCATCCCCTCTTTATGTCTTGGTATTAAACGGGCCTTTTGTTACCGGGCCTTTAAGACTGGGATAACACCCCTTATAACTTCAGGGTAAATGGGCGGGGCTTAACTGCAGTAGAGTAAACACATTCGATTAGATTAGATTCAACTTTAACATTAAAGCCATTGAAATGCAGTGTAACGTCTAAGCAGAGGTGCAAAATACAGTGGTACAGGGATTTGCAGTGCTGATGGGAAGGAAGATAAAGGCTAGCAGGAACAAAAAACGATCAATCTAAACCGATATGGGGATATTTATTGAGCCTCCATGTTTGCTAACCCAACATGCCATACATCTCTGCGATAATCCATCCCATGCAGCTTGAATATTCTCATAGTACACAGTTACATTTACGCCATTTAGCTTCTCCAGAGCGACTTACAAGGTTAATCATATTACAGGTATGTTAATGTAGTGTTAGGAGTCTTGCCCAAGGACTCTTATTGGTGTAGCACAGCGTAGCCACCCAGATCGGGATTTGAACCCCAGTCTCCCACATGTGGTGGCTCCCTGGCAGGTAGTGGTGTTATCTGCTGAACTACACCAACCATATTCAGTTCCTTCAGATTGTGTGGTAGGGGTGGAGGTGGAGTGACAACAGGCATTCTGGACGAGTGACACATGACAACGAACCGCTCATCTTGGTGCTGACCACGGTGCCTCCACACATGGATTTGTTGGTCGTCTCCACCAAGACAAAAGCAGGACTCATCACTGAAGATGACCCGCTGGCATTCTGCATCACTTCATGACAGTCTGGCAGGACACCATTGCAGTGTTTGGTGATGCTGACGTGGTGTTAAGGGCCGATTACCATTATAAGTGGTCATGTTCACTGAAAGTTATGATTTTTTTCATGGATGTTTCAAGTATGTCACAGAAAGCTGGTCCATTGTAGCTAAGCTGGTAGTAACTGTTTTGATGGGTTTGTTTACAGGAAATAGACCCTTGTTATAATGCATTATACAACAGTCATGTTTAATGTTATTATGATATTAGATTGCATAATGAAACATATTATGAAGTCATGTGGCTTTTTTTAAAAAGTATGATGCATGTAATTATAGCTATCTATGAGCAATTACACAGGCTTTATAAGGTGTGCCATAACGTATGCCATATGACACATCTAAAGTGCATTTATAAAGCATTATAAAAGCAGGATTCATAGAAGAAACACTTCTTCAGGGACGTGAGATGTTGGGGTGCTGGGGTGCTGCAGTACCCACTGATGAGAAGTTTTTACCCCATGAAATGGAATGGAAATGGGTGAAACCTTTCAAGTTCAGAATCTGTGCCATGAAATGCACAGCTAGTAACACTCGGGCCTGTTTTTAAGTGGCGTGTCTGATGGTTAAGATACACCACAGTCTGGGAGTGAAATATTTGGCCAAACAAGCGGTCCTGAGAAATGTCTTCAGCGCATTTTATTGATCAGCTCTTTAGCGAGTCTCTATAGAGTGGGTAATTGTGCCTGTGTATCCTATTGTTTAAACAAACTGCGTTTTGTCTGAAGGGTAGGCGCTGAGAGATTTCAGATGAATGTGTGCGTCATGGCCAGTGTGCAGAGAGCTCATTAATTCAATCAGGAAGCCTCGTGCAATTGTTGGAAACTGGTGTTTGAAAGCAGTCTCGTCCGTTTGAAGCTACCAAATAATAATTGTGCATATATTTTGATGACTCTTTTCTCTTCAGACATTGGCATGCGTCTCTGAAGTGTAATTTGTCTTTGGTGATTGGCTTGTGTTTAATTGAATGGAGACTGCCGCACTATTTTATCCTCTAAGCTCTCTCCGTAGGCCTTGCTGTTGCTGCAGGTTCATGGCGAGACTTTCAAGCTTGGTCTGGTTCCTGTTGAGCTGAGTTGAATGATCCAGTTGGTGCAGATTAAGTATTACATTATGGCATTTAATATTATATTGTACAATACATGCTTTATTAAAACAAGTATCTGGTTAAGGGCTGTCACTATAGATTACTATAGGCTATATTAGTGATGCAATAAAAGTACTGATTATTTTGATGACAGGGAATAGTAACTCCTTTGTTTGTTTATTTAGTTGTTTTCCTGTTTGTTTTCAGGCCAGTCAATAAAAAAACATGGCAAAATCAGGCTTTTTTTTCTTACTGTAAGAAAGAGTATCCAGTGTATCTTCAGAGTCTATTATTTATTTATTATTTATGTTATTGTGCGCTTTTGGTTCCCATGCATATCATATTACATAACAGCAAACTGCAGTTGTACTGTATGCTGATCTCAGTTTTGAGAGTAAAACTACACAGAAGGACAAAAATAATGACATTAAAATAAAAAATAATAATAAACATTTAATTAAAATCCAGATTTGTAGGACTACACAATATATTGCTTGAAAATCTCACTCACTCACTCATCCACTCACTCTCTAACTCTCTCACTCATTCACTCACTCACTCACTCACTCACTCACTTACCCACTCACTCACTTACCCACTCACTCACTTACCCACTCACTCACTCACTTACACATTCACTCACTCACTCACTCACCCACTCACTCACTTACCCACTCACTCACTTACCCACTCACTCACTCACTTACACATTCACTCACTCACTCACTCACTTACCCACTCACTCACTTACCCACTCACTCACTTACCCACTCACTCACTCACTTACACATTCACCCACTCACTCACTTACCCACTCACTCACTTACCCACTCACTCACTCACTTACACATTCACTCACTCACTCACTCACCCACTCACTCACTTACCCACTCACTCACTTACCCACTCACTCACTCACTTACACATTCACTCACTCACTCACTCACTCACTCACTTACCCACTCACTCACTTACCCACTCACTCACTTACCCACTCACTCACTCACTTACACATTCACCCACTCACTCACTTACCCACTCACTCACTTACCCACTCACTCACTCACTTACACATTCACTCACTCACCCACTCACTCACTTACCCACTCACTCACTCACTCACTCACTCACTTACCCACTCACTCACTAACTCTCTCACTCATTCACTCACTCACTCACTCACTCACTTACCCACTCACTCACTTACCCACTCACTCACTTACCCACTCACTCACTCACTTACACATTCACTCACTCACTCACTCATCCACTCACTCTCTAACTCTCTCACTCATTCACTCACTCACTCACTCACTCACTTACCCACTCACTCACTTACCCACTCACTCACTCACTTACACATTCACTCACTCACTCACTCACTCACCCACTCACTCACTTACCCACTCACTCACCCACTCACTCACTCACTCACTCACTCACTCACTTACCCACTCACTCACTAACTCACTCACTCACTTACTCACTCACTTACCCACTCACTCACTCACTTACCCACTCACTCACTCCTTCACTTACCCACTCACTCACTTACCCACTCACTCACTCCTTCACTTACCCACTCACTCACTGACCCACTCACTCACTCAAATGTTTAAAAATCATTATTGTGATTTTTTTTAATTTTTGCTTTTGAAATATTAATATTGGAAAGTGCTGCAATATGCAAATAACCCCCTCCCCAAAGACTTAGCAGCATGTATGTAGGCGTTTGTGCCCATTCAGTCAATAGAGCATTTGTGAGGTCAGTCACTGCTATTGAACGAGTAGGCCTGGATGACAGTCAACATTCCAAGTGATGGGGAAGGTGTTCTCTGGGGTGCATGTCAGGGCCCAGGAGTGTTGCTCATGGGTACTAAATGGCTTTGGGCTTGATTCTGTACACCTGTTAGCAGTGGGTGTGGCTAAAACCCATGATCTCTTACACATACATTATACGTTACGCTATATAGTATAATCAGTACATATCATGCAGTCCAATGGCGCACACTCCTGTCAGACGCTTTCTTGAGAAAGAGGTTTCTGAAGCTTCTTCAGTCTAATTAAATGCTTATTTGCAAAAGGTCTCCAACTAGAAATGCTCGTGTGTTGTGATGAATGTCACGGATGACCTTGAACATTGTGCACATCTGTGGTACCCTCCTGGCTCTCTCCAGCTTCTCTCCCCCAGTCTCCTTTATGTCTGCTCATTAAAACTGACCCAACCTGTTGGAAGTAGGCTAAGCATCCTGTGCTTATCAACAGGTACCCCTCGGTTCCCCTGAGGGGGTTTCATTGTTTGTGTCCTTTTAATTACTGGGAGCATGAAACGGCTCTAAGAAGCAGCTCAGTCGCGCTGCATCGCTCGTGCTCGTTAGTGTTAGGAGTGTGTGTCTGTGTGCATGTGCCGGTATATATGAGCGTGTGGGTGTGCATGTAAGTGTGCGTGGAGGTGTGTTCCAGCATTGCCCCGGCACGCTGTTTAATTCACCTAATCTTCTTGAGAGGTTTCAAATGTGCAAACCTGTAATTTATGGCCCTGGCCTCTGGTGAGGGATGATAAAAAGATGCTGTCTAATTTTGCGAACGCTTCACTCACACAGTCGCTATCTCCTCTGGGGAGCATAAGTTTATTAAAAGCAGAGCGGCGAGCGAGCGAGCGAGCGAGGACACGACAAGGTGTTTGTCATCTTACCTGAGCCTCTCCCCGAAGCCCTCCGAGGGATAAAGTAAGAACACGCGGCGCACTTTAGGGATGAGAGCAGCGGCCTTGCTTGTGCCGTAAACAGAGGAAACATTCCGTGCCGCTTGATCTGCTGATTTCCGTGGAGCGAGACCGACGCTCCTGGGAACGTTTGAGAGTGTGAATTGAGTTGTACAACACTATTTCCTGTCAGGTGCCCTGACCTCATCTCGCTGCTCTATTTTTTTCTTCTTCCACAGACATCAGTGCAGCTGCCATAGTGGTTTGCCTGTTTATGTTGACCTTGACCTCTGACCCTGATCTCCTGCACACTCTTGGTAACCACCATATCATTTTTTTTATTTGAATTTTCCTTTATTTCATGATTTTGTTATTATGGCCATCTTCTTGTTGAATAACCTTTTGTTGCCATCTTCATTTGCAGATGCTTATCCTCAGTTCTCCATCCCTTCATAATTTCGTTGCATAGTTCAGTTTTTATTCCTTACTGTTCACGGACCCACCCGCTGATAGATCCAGATTTATAATAATGCTGCTGTGTGGAAACAAGTGTGAACTCTGAAATTTCAACAATTTTGCAGCCTCAGCTGTTTGAGGTCTGGGGAAAAAAATGGATGGTGCTTGTTTGGCTGCTGAGTACACATAGAGGACTCTTTAGAAGTTTTAACACTCTGACTAAAACGTTTTTCGGATAGTGTTCCACTGTCCAGTGCTGGCCGTTCTCTAGAAAAATAACACTGAAACTAACCCAGAAATCTTACATGGGGACTGAAGGACCAGTAGGGACCAGTAATCTCCCTGCATTATACATTACATGCAAACATGCACTCATCATCACAAAGAACAGCTGCACCCAGAAGGGAGCTTGGGTTTGCGATGCTAATGCTAATAATGGTAATAGCAGTCAACATAGCATCCTGGTTTACACTCACATTAGCCTTTCCCACCAACATGGAATGGGTTCCATTCTGCTTCACGCACCTACTTTTGAAGCATACAGCACATCTCCACCAACAATGAATAGGTTTGGAACCCGAGAAGTTTGTTCCCAGCTGGAACCAAAGAAGAGAAGGTTCTTCAGCATGAACCGTGATGGCATCTGTGGGCGTGCCCGTTGTTGAGAAAAAAGAAGGCAACAGTGACGACACCCAGTGGTCTCCGGGACCTATGTCTTATCACCAGTAGTTGATTTGTGCTTGCTCTTTGGATATCGTCACTGTCCAAAGAAAAACATCTCCAAAATGTCAACTTTACAGGAGAGGCCAAAACCTTATAAAATTTGAATGGAAGTCAATGGAACCAGACGTCTTTCCAAGCTGTTTTGGGCCATTTCTATTGGTCCATTCTTCATGGAATTTACACACAGTGTAAAGAACAGCTCAAGTGAAAATCATCAAAAATGTAGATACATGTTTTTCTTTGGACAGCGACGATATAAACAAGCATCTGAAATAACAATACCTGAACGCTCACAGGTAATCTATACGCTCCGCCATCTTGTTTGTACTGTGTTACTACCGTTACGTAATGCGCAGTGTTGATGCTGTCGCCGTATCCATTGACATTCCTTGCTAAAAAATGGTGCAAAGACAGGCTGGTTTTCCTGGATTCCCAAGGTTCTACAAACCCTGAAGGGAACCAGTTCAAGAACCAGTGTTCTGTGGGTCAAACTGGGCTAACGGTGGCCATGTGATGGGGCCTGGCAACTTCCTTTTTGATTTCTTTGTCATTAGCTTCACATCCCAGGTTTACCAGAGACAGAGGGTTCCTCCGTAAGGTTAATAGTACTTAAGCTGCTTTCACAGGAAAACCTGGCTAATTCACTTACGTTACGCAGATGCAGATTATTATTCATTTGTGAGAAACGCCGAGCATTATGTTTTCAAGAATTCTAATTTGGTCTAATTCTGTTTTCAAGAATTCTAATTTGGTCTAATTCTGGTTTCACGAATTCTAATTTGATTCTGAGTGTATTTGGTCATGTGATTGGAGGAATTTGAGGCAATGCTTCTACTCCAAGCTGCTAAACATTGGTTTAGTTAGCATGTTGCGTTTCATGTTGGTTTGCTTGCTCCACCGCACACGATATGAGCTGTTCTCCAAATGCATCCACATAATGCATAATGAGCTGGCTTCCAATTCAGAAATTCACCTAGCGTCCAACTTGGTTTTTAATCACCATGTCACAGCATTACTCTTTGAGCTGAGCTTTGCATTGGAAACTTCCCAGCTCCAACTTGGTTGTGAATGGAGCTTTACTCGGCTGTTTTGCATTGGAGTTACCAAATAGCAAGCCTTAGGATGTGAATGTCCGTAAATGTTAAATAATTAAATTCATTTTATTGCTATTGTTGTTTATATTGCCCTATTTGATTCCTCTGTCGGGTTCTTTCATGTTTCGGAGGTGAAGCAACTGGTTTTTGATGTATTTGCTTGTTATTGCCATGCAGCTGCCAACTTGATTCGTCATACCTCTCAAACAGGAAGCAACTTCACTTGAGGCTCAGACCACCATAGGAAAAGAATGTGTTTTCTGAATTTAAAGGATGGACGTGATATGAGCCAGTGTGAGAGTGCACACCTGCTGCTGTTTTTTTGGGAATTTTAGTCCAGTTTAATTTCCTCTGGTGGTATCCCTGCAAAGCTTATAGTTTTATGAGCTGCAATCATAATTTCTAGTCATATAATAAATGCAATTCCATATCACTCCTGTTCTCTGGCTCAGTGCCTAGTCTCGTCGTCAAACTCATCATCAAAAGAGTAACTACACCCAAAAGAAATCAACTGGCAGAAATTAAAATTGGTGGGTTCGGTTGACATCATGAGACATGCAAATGATTCGAGTTTCTTATGTGACATAAGCAATGAGGGGCCTTATCGCTGTACCTGGCTGCCCCGACAGCCACGATCGCAAATATTCAGCAAGCAGTGATGCCCTCCATTATAATTAGTTAGTTTTCTGTTAGTACCAGCACCACTGGCAGATGGCTGCACAAGGCATGTACACAGACCCCTACAATGTCTGCCCATAACACCACGTCAATGTCGCCAAAGACTGCAATGGTGTTATGTCAAATCCGTGTGTGGAGGCACCATGTTCAGCACCAAGATGTTTTAGAGAATGTGTCATACGTCCAGAAGGCCTGGTGACACTCCACCTCCACCCCTACCACAACATCTGTAGGAACTATGTGAGAATATTCAAGCTGCATGGGATGGATTATCACAGGGCACCATTAGGAACCTCTACAACTCCATGCCGAGATATTTGGCATTCTGTGTTAGCAGAGATGGCGGCCCAGCATCATACTGAGACACTACTTGGAGTGAGGACGCTGGAGTGTGGTGTGGAGTAAGAATGGTGGAGTGGTGGTGTGTAGCTCAATGAATATTACCCATAACAGTCTAAATCATTTATTTATCATTGATTTATGGTTTCTAGTAACCTTTATCTCCCTTATTACATATGCATAAACAATTACAGCATAATTTGTAACTATTTGTGATGACCTTGTGGGCACTTACAGAGAGAACTGGTGAGTACTGTAATTTAAAAAAAGGTTCATGTCTAACACAGTTTGTCTTACAATTCATATTCATACATGAACAAAGTGCTTGTTGTGTTTTTATTATTTGTGTTATTTTTATGTTTTATTATGAGAAAACAAGCCTCTTCTTTAAGTCTGCTTCTTTTAGGTGCTCAGTTATCTGGGTAGCTCAGTCTGTAAAAAGCCTTGCCGTGCATTCCCTGCTGCGCTGGGTTCAGAGTGGGCGGAAACTTCAGCGTACGCTCGGAATCCATGAAGGAGACAGCAGGTGATTTTTATTACCTGTTTGCCTAGTTGTTTGTTAATGGATATGACCTTCACAGAAGCGTGTGCATGTTATTTTACTGCTTATTTGATCAGTGCAGTTGTTGCACACATGCAGAGAAAAAAATCAAACAGCCATGCAAAAATAGATTTTATTACAGGCAGCAGGTGCACGCATGACCTCTGTGGCTATAGCTGTTGTTGCATCTGTAATTGACAATATTAGCAATATTTGCCTGAATAAATATCGGCTTTGCAGTCGTGTATATTTACACTCACTGTTCACTTTATTATTAACCCACCTGCATAAGGAAGGGAAAGGACAGTTTCCAACTGGATTTCAGAATTGGTTAATAGGCTGTGGACAACCATACAAGACCTGGTAGGCTACTTAAAAAATACGGTGGTGTTGTGTTGAAGATGGGGGACTGATGGTGTGGAGTGAGGATGCTGGAGCGTGGTGTGGAGTGAGAATGGTACAGTGGTGGTGTGGAAGGAGGACACTGGAGAGTGGTGTGGAGTGAGGATGTTGGAGTTGTGGTGTGGGGTGCAGACATAGAGGAAGTATGGGGGAGTGGTGGTGGCATGGAGTAAGGACGGTGGAGTGGTGGTGTGGCATGAGGACAATAGAGCATGGTGTGGAATGAGGATGGTAGAGTGGTGGTGTGGAGTGGAGGCATAGAGTAACCATGGGAGAGTGGTTGTGTGTAGTGGTGGCATGGAGTGAGGATGGTGGAGTGAAGACGATAGAGCGTGGTGTGGAATGAAGATGGTGGAGTGGTGGTGTGGAGTGGAGACATAGAGTAACCATGAGGGAGTGGTGGTGTGTAGTGGTGGCATGGAGTGAGGATAGTGGAGTTGTGGTGTGGAGTGGAGGCATGGAGTGAGGACGGCGGAGTGGTGGTGTGGTGTGGAGACATAGAGTAACCATGGGGGAGTGGTGTTGTGTAGTGGTGGCATGGAGTGAGGATGGTGGAATGGTGGTGTGGAGTGAGGACGATAGTGTGTGGTGTGGAATGAGGATGGTGGAGTGGTGGTGTGGAGTGGAGACATAGAGTAACCATGGGGGAGTGGTGTTGTGTAGTGGTGGCATGGAGTGAGGATGGTGGAGTGAGGACGATAGAGCGTGGTGTGGAATGAGGATGTTGGAGTGGTGGTGTGGAATGAGGATGTTGGAGTGGTGGTGTGGAATGAGGATGTTGGAGTGGTGGTGTGGAGTGGAGACATAGAGTAACCATTGGGGAGTGGTGTTGTGTAGTGGTGGCATGGAGTGAGGATGGTGGAGTGGTGGTGTGGAGTGAGAACGATAGAGTGTGGGGTGGAGTGGTGGTGTGGAGTGGAGGCATAGAGTAAGCATGGGAGAGTGGTGGTGTGTAGTGGTGGCATAGAGTGAGGACGATGGAGTGGCGGTATAGAGTGAGGACAGTGGAGTGAGGATGATGGAGTGGTGGTGTGGAATGAGGACGGTGGTGTGGAGTGGTAGTGTGGCGTGGGGACGGTGGAGTGGTGGTGTGGGGTGATAGCATGGAGTGAGGATAGGGGAGTGGTGGTGTGTTAATGTGGCGTGGAGACGGAAGGTTGGGTTCGAGCTTTACTTGTAGATACAGTGAGTGCCTGCTTCATGAGAACAAGGTCAACCAGCAAACACACAGGACAGGACAACACAGCTACAGACTGGCAGAGGGTGAAAACCACTCTCTACTGACTGAGATGAGCGCCACCTCATTCCAATGTCACTTCACCACCCTTAGATGACCTCAAGTGACCTACAGAGAGACTGGCGAGCAGCGGCTGGGGAGAAATGCACAGTGCGGATGCTTTATAAACCAGGCTTCTGGAGGCTTGTTAATGATTTTCTAAATGAACAGATCTAATACAATATCTGATCTGGAATTTGGGAGACATGTTTCCAGTAGTGTGTAGAATTAAACACAAACCCAGAAACTGGACACCTAGAGACACTAATCAATTTCAGGTGGTCTCTTCCATTTTCCCAGAGCTGCATATCTGCAGACTTCTAGAAAACCTAAAGCACGTCTCCTGAATGTGATCCAAGCTTTAATATGGGGTGGGCATTATATGTAGCTGTTGAGGCTTCTGGGAAGGCTCCTGTTAAACGTATGTCTGCTGTTTCCTTCCTGAGGCTACGAACTGGATAAAATGTTAAAGGACAGACCGTAGTGAACAGTAGTGTCGGTAATGTTCTAATCTATAGTGGTACTTAGTACCATTGATAACACCATAGACGTGCGAGAGAGAGATTCAGTTCCGACTTCGCAGTTGAGATATTTGTTAGTAGGCCGGTGTGTTGGTAGATAAATGCCCGTACCAGCACCACACTAACTACCATGTCATTGTCACTGCGGTGCTGAGAATGATCCACTGCCTAAATTACATAACTGCGGTCACATAGTCGGAGGAAAGTTATGGAAGATAAATTATGCATGACTAAAGACAGACTACCGTCTGTATATGTACACCTATATAGTGGATCTGTAAGGCAGATGAACCTTATGTGTATTGCCTCATCTGAGTTAAGTCATTAACCTTCTGACCTGCAAGCGTCTTGGTAAACAGTGTAGCTTTAAGCAGAGCTTAAAACTGTACCTTGATATTGCAGTGCTTGACAGGGTTATCGCACTGTGGCATTCCAGCACTGTGACAGCCCTAGGTGGTGCGTGTGTCTGACCAGTGTGCGTCCAGAATAAGTGTGTGTCACATCCAGATTAGAGCTGGCAGATGTGGAGAGAGGCCGGTCTGAAGGTTGCCACCCTGCGCTGTTGTCTTGCCTGTGTACAGCAAAGGGAAAGCGTCAGTGCTGCCTAACAGAGGGGGACATGCATGGCAGTGCTATCGGCATTGTCACACATGCTTTATTCATTTCTGTTTTTTTCCCTTTTCTTTCCATTTCGTTTTTTATCTTGGTTATTCAAAACAAGTGGCCCATGTCACCCCCTCGTCCTGTAAGTACGGCAGGGGTCCCAGGCTGCTGATAGCATTGCAAGCTTAGGTCTGCGCATGTCGACAGCTCCCCTCCAGCGTGCACTAACAAGAGCCTATCAGGTTGACCCTGGACGTGCTCCTGCACTGCTGTCCGCCTGTCTACCATGACGCTCGCTGCTTGCCCACGTTCCAGACGAGTGATGTGTGGCCAGGGTCAAGCATGTTCTCCCTCGGCCTTATCAGAATATCCACAACATGCCAGACTTTCTGTCAATTGCATGCGCATGCTCAGGCCTACGTAGACTCGTAGGCTGAATTCGATGCCCATATTGGGAATCCAGGTCAGAGTGGAGGGGAATAATGAATGCTATAGCGTCCAGTGCTAAACAGCTAATGTCCTGCCTTGTTCAAGCAACTCCTTTTGATTCAGTTATGTGATTGGTGAATGCTGACTCAGGCTGATGATGGGAAAGGATCTGAGCTCATTATTCGTTCATGCATTTTGGTTTTATTTAATAGAATAGAATTACCTAGTTTAAAGACTAGGATAGACATGTCCTGGTATGCATTTTTGGGGACGGACTGTTTTTTTCTTTCTTCTTCAGTTTTTTCAGTTTCCTTTAGTGTGTTATGTAGCTTTTTGTGCACATAAAGGGTCTGCAAAGTTGCCTTTCCTGAACTGCCTGAAAGTCCCCATTGGAATCCCATCACCTTTCTCTGTTACAAGGTGACATCATCTTGTAGCACGATCCCAATTGCCCGCCTACCAGCAAGCTTGGCACACCCTCATACATTTACAGTTACGATATTTAGCTGACGCTCTTATCCAGAGCGACTCACAAGGTTAATCATATTACAGGTGGGCCAGTCTAGTGTTTGGAGTCTTGCCCAAGGACTCTTACTGGTGTAGCACAGCATAGTCACCCAGACCGGGATTCAAACCCCAGTCTCTTGCATGTGGTGGTGGTTCCCTGGCAGGTAGTGGTGTTACCTGCTGAGCTACACCGACCATATACAACACGCAGAGAGCTAATAAACAAAGAAACAAAAAACATCCTGCTCCAGTCACTCTCTGTTTGTGTAGATGGATCAGATCTACCAACGTCTTCTACCTGGCTTTCAGTTTTGGACTCAGAACTGATCCATACTGTGAGAAAAGCCACAACGGTTTTGGGACAACACTTGTAGCAGGAGTCAGAACAGAGTGGACAATTGACCAATCAGAGCACGCTGAGCTCATTAGGCGGCAGACACAGAAGCTCTATCAGACAGAGGTTGAACAGCCAATAAGCCAGATAGCTAGGATGCCTTACTGCAGTCATGTGTCTATGGTGCCTGTCTTCAAACCAAAAGTAGCTCATGACGGATGATGAGAACAGTCATCTAGCTACAGTAGCAAGGGTAGTTACCTTCCATCAGTTGGCGTCTTCTCTGTGACGTCTCTCGGGTGGATTTTGTGTTGAATACAGATACACTAACGTTAGCACCGGCCTTGTTCGGGCAGCAGCTGAGCCCAAGGCGAGTTTTAGACTCTAACCTGATTGTACTAGCTAGGAAGCATTCTCTAATAGAACACTAAGCCCAGTTGTAGATCGCTCTGGATAAGAGCGTCTGCTTAATGCCACACATGTGAATGTAATACACTAATGCTAGCTTGTTTAGATTTATTAGCCCATAACTCAGTAGCCAGGGTGGCTTGAGGCCACAGGGATTCCCAGTGGTTATACAGTATATGATGTGTCCATGTAATGCATGCTGGGTGTTGCGCTGAAAGAACAGCGATGAACAAAGATACGACGGTGAATTCTGTCTTGACTGGTAATGCAGAGGCTGATACACTGCACTACAGAATATGACAAATAATAAGACGTTGTAGACCAGACTGCCCCGTAAATAGGCTGGGCTTAAGTACAGTAGCACTAGTGATCACAGAGTAGGGGTCTGTTTTGGTCACAACCCGTAGCAGCTTCATGTGAACATTTGGTTTGTTTCATTTTGTTGTTTTGTTGTGTTATTGATTCAAATGTGTACATTATTTCCACATGAATAAAACACATCACATCACCATAATTTGGTCCTTCAGTTGATTAAACATATTTTATTCATGTGGAGATGATTTACACATTTGAATCAAATTGCTCCAGACTGTTGTCTTCTTAGTGTAGCGATGCTCTTATTTATTAGCTGTGTGATATTTAGCATGCGTATGGATTCACCAGTCGTGAATTCTTTCATATCAGTAGTTTATGTTTTAATGTAGGCCAAGGTCAAGTGAGTCCTTGCTCTTCCTCATCAAAGCCACCATAGGACACTGAAATTCATAGGACACCCTCTCTCTCTCTCTTGCTCGCTCTCTCTCTCTCCCTCTCTCTCTCTCGCTCGCTCGCTCTCCCTCTCTCTCTCTCTCTCTCTCTCTCTCTCTCTCTCTCTCTACTTCACTCTCTCTATCTCTCTTTCTCTATCTCTTTCTTTCACTCTCTCTCTGTCTGTCTCTCTCTCTCTTTCTTTCACTCTCTCTGTCTCTCTCTCTCTCTCTCTCTCTGTCTGTCCTGTCTCTCTCTCTCTGTCTCTGTCTCTCTCTTTCTCTCTCTCTCTCTCTCTCTCTCTCTCTCTCTCTCTCTCTCTCTCTCTCTTTCTTTCACTCTCTCTCTGTCTGTCTCTCTCTCTCTGTCTGTCTCTCTCTCTCTTTTACTCTCTCTCTCTGTCTCTCTCTCTCTCTCTCTTTCTTTCACTCTCTCTCTCTCTTTCTCTCTCTCTTTCTTTCACTCTCTGTCTGTCTGTCTCTCTCTCTCTTTCTTTCACTCTCTCTGTCTCTCTCTGTCTGTCCTGTCTCTCTCTCTGTGTCTCTGTCTCTCTCTTTCACTCTCTCTCTTTCTTTCACTCTCTCTCTTTCTCTCTCTCTCTTTCTCTCTCTCTCTTTCTTTCACTCTCTCTCTGTCTGTCTCTCTCTCTTTCACTCTCTCTGTCTCTCTCTCTCTCTCTGTCTGTCCTGTCTCTCTCTCTGTCTCTGTCTCTCTCTTTCTCTCTCTCTCTCTCTTTCTCTCTTTCTCTCTCTCTCTCTCTCTTTCTTTCACTCTCTCTGTCTGTCTCTCTCTCTCTGTCTGTCTCTCTCTCTCTTTCTTTCACTCTCTCTGTCTCTCTCTCTCTCTGTCTCTCTCTGTCTGTCCTGTCTCTCTGTCTCTGTCTCTGTCTCTGTCTCTGTCTCTGTCTCTCTCTCTCTCTCTCTCTCTCTCTCTCTCTCTCTCTCTCTCTCTCTCTCTCTCTCTCTCTCTCCCCCCCCTCTCTCTTATGTGAGGGAAGGTCTGCACTTGTTCACCGAATCTCTCTATTTGACCCTCATTTGTATGGCTGGTTTTTGCGCACTGCCTGACAGGCTGTGTGAGGTGTATCGGATAGCAGGCGAGGAGGAGAGAGCCATTTCTCTTCCAGTGTAGGAGGGTTCCTATAGCGTCATCTGCCGCTGCCGCTGCCCTTTAGTGAGATAATTCCAAAAACAAGTTGGCCTTTTGATTAATGTAGTGCTCCCATTCCGACTGCCTTCAAATGGAGCCCCGTCACAAGAGGAATACCGAACAGACAGTGCCACCAGAGTGGGCAATAATGAGCGGCCGAAAAAGTAAATCAAAGGAATCAATCTACTTCTACCCTCTCTGAGCCGCAGCCGCGAGGGCTAGCGTATCTCCTGGCTCTCTCTTCACAAGATGGCTCTAATTAGCGGGCGCTTCGAAAGCCCACAGATAGAGCGTGTGCTGCTGCCAAACATGAGGTTGTATTAAAAATAATGCCCTATATAAGATCCAATCTGCCTTTTATCTGTGCGTCGGGGCGGGCGCGTGAGGAGCGCCTTTTAAGATCTCATTTATTTCTGCTGCGCGAATGACACGGCCGCGCAAAGGTCGTCCACTTTGTTTTTGTGCTCAGAGGGGAAACATTCCCTGAATTGATTCGAGAGGAGCACTGACACAAACGTGCAGCTGGAAGAAGGCGTGCAGGAGGAGAGGGGAGAAAGGCGGATGGAAGTGGAGATTATGTGGAGGCCCACAGAGACTCGGAATACAAATGAATGCTGGAGGATGGGATTGTGGTTCAGAGGTCCGCGGCGAGCAGACTGGCCATGCTGCTCCGCCGTGGAGCCTCAGGGCAAAGTAAGTTGAACACACGGAAAATCATTTCTTAGATGATGCCCCCCCTTCCCCCCAAACCAAAATACACAAAATACAGCCAGCTTGATTTTGGTGAATTGATACAGTCATGCTGGCTCTTTCAGAAGACTGTGGAGTAGAACTGTGGCGTAGCCAGCGAAGTCAGTGATGTTGATTATGTAGGAAATGCTGAAGTGTAGTTGAAAGTCTCTGTTATGCTACATAACCTCCATGCAATACGCGCAGTCATTCCCAGCACAGCAGTATCACGGGGAAGGGATTGTGTCAGCCACAGACGCTCCACCCACACGTAGTCATGGAATCTGATAGCTTTAATGCGTTAACCTGGCCACACTGTTGGAATTCTTGCATTCTGATTGGCTACCCACACTTCTACATATATTTGCTTACCCAGGTATAATTTTGTACTGGCTTGCCTTCAAAGTCCAACGTTTTTTATTTCAGCTAAGGTAACCACAGTAGTTTTAGCTATGGTCCCTCCACCATCTGTATACTTCTGTCCCTCCTGAGGGACTGTTTATGTTGTGACTCCAGTTTCAAGCTTGCCTCCTTCTATGCATCATGCCACTGTGAGTGTTGGCCCAGTCAGGTACAGTATGTGGCCGAGCATGGAACATTCTCATGTCTCGCAATGTCAAACCTACCCACCAGGTTTCACTGCTGTTGGTTGGTTCCTTCTGGGTGCAGCTGTTTGTGCATCTAGGCTTAACCACCTGGCACTATAGAAATATTCATCAAGTGTAAATACCGCACTCCACCCACACATAGACATGGAATCTGATAGCTTTAGTAACTGTTGGAATTCTTGCATTCTGATTGGCTACCTACACTTCCACATATATGCATGTCCAGGTAAGGTCTTGCACTAGTTTGATTTGAGTTTTGTTGTTTCAGCTGAGGTTACCCTAACTACCCTGAACAGCAGTCTTAGCTATGGACATTCCACCAGTTGTATACTTCTGTGCTTCCTGAGGGACTGTTTATGTTGTGACTCCAGTTTCAAGCTTGCCTGCTTCTATACATCATAGATAGATAGATAGATAGATAGATAGATAGCCCTGCAATTAGTCGTTTTGCTTGTCAGTTGAAGTAGCTTTTCATGCACTAGTGTTTTTTTCTCATGTTGGGTATCAACATGAGCTAGTCTACTAAGACCTGACTGGGGGGGGCATGGTAGTAGTACTTTCGGCCTGTCCCAGAATATAAGTCGTCCAGCCATCTTGAGCCTATCTATTCTATAGCTGCTTTCATAATAGCTCCGGGGTTTGAGGAGCGGGAGAACGTACACCTGAACAAAACCAGGAATAAACTTCAACAGTACATCAGTCACAGTCACACCAGAGATGATGGGAGGATTGTTGGGTTGGCGGTCACAGCTGAATGCTGTCCTTGCTTGTTGAGCTCACCCGAAGTGTTAAGCATTTCTGCAATTAGCAGAGGAGCTGTGGTGCAGACAGGTACAACTGGGCGTAACTTGTGTATTGCAGATGTGTAAAATACCAGCTTATCCCAGCATGACATTTTCTGTTGGTAAACTTAAGCACTTAGCAACAAAGCAACGCACTGTACAACTGTGTGATAATCCTTCCATTAGCGTGCACAAGCAGGTTTCAAATTTAGCTTGTTTTCAAACACAGGTTTCAAATGAAGTCAGGCCCGGGTGCACTGGGTCTCAAAGTCAGGCACAGGTCGGGTTCAGGCTTCTGTTTCATGGCAGTAAGTGTGTATCCCACAGTTCGAGTGTTGGTGACATGCTGATGCATTGTTTTGGTCAGGAGGAAACATTAAAATCCCAGCAACTTCCACAGTCAGCTCTCACAAACGACGTAGAAAGAAAAAGACCCATACTGCCCTCCCACCAGTACACCGTCAGAAAAAAGAGCAGGATAGTGACCGAGAGGCTTCTTCTAACGTATACGCTGCCTGCTTCAGCTTCATCTAACAACTCATAACAGCTTGGAGGGTAAGGTGGTAAGAAATAAACAGTGCTCAGGAACCTGTAAAGCAGCTCCATTCTCCATTCTCAGCTTATTGTTTGGTAGTTCATGGGTTTCAAAATGTTTAATGAGTCGTGCATTTACTAAACGGCTTCAAATTAAATATTCAAATTAAAGTCAGCCTGCTATTAATTTAGCTTTCCTTTACAATAGTTATAGACTTATTATTACACTCATCATCAAAAGGAGAGCTGCACCCAGAAGGAAGTGTGGGATTGCAGTGCTATTGGGAAGGAAGATAAAGGTTACCAGAAATAATCAATGATGATAAGTTTAGACTGATATGGGTAATATTTATTGAACTACACATACAGAAGTAGCGTCTCTCAGTACGATTTTGGGCTGCTATGTTGGCTAACACAAAACGCTAGATGTCTCGGCATGGAGTTGTAGAGGTTCCTAATGGTGCCCTGTGATAATCCATCCCATGCATCTTAAATATTCTCACAAAGTTCCTGTAGATTGTGCAGTAGGGGTGGAGGAGGAGTAACACCAGTCTGTAGCCAATCATCTCACTATATTGGCAGATAATGTTGCTTGTTTGAATCTGAATTTCTTAAAACAAGCTAAATTATTATACTGAGATATTAAAATCTCTCTATAAAAAATGTCTATATGTCTATATAATCTAATATCTAAATATCTAATAATATTCCTACAACAGTCTCGGAAGGAGAAATATTAGATGTATGGACTAGTCAAGATATCTTTTTTTTTTTTTACGGTGCGCCGCTTAGGAACCCAAATAATTTGTTAATGTGTATCCAGGGGGCCCCATGGCTGTCTTTGCTGAGAGCCCCAGTATTACTACCACCTCAGAGGAGCTCTAGCTACAACGGAAATGGCCCTGTTTGATTAATTGGCTAATAAATGTTATGCAAAATTGACTCTTGTGAAACCTTAAAGTCTTGGTAATGTGTCACACATCAAAGTTTTCCTTTCCAAAGACCAGCACCCTTTAAAAGGGTCAAATTCAATCGATGGGTTCACACGGGCATATCGCAAAGGTCCCTTTCACCATATGAGCCCCTTTCATTAGAAAGCCCGCTCTATTCAGTTCCTTCTTTCTCTCCTCCTAATGGCTGAGCTCTCTTCATCCGCATTTCCATTCGTTCTCCGGCTGCCGCTGGTGGCTGCTCCCGGCCCTTCTCTCTTTGGACCGCACTGTTTTGTTAACTTGGGTTGTATTTCAGGTCCTTGATTAGACGTCACTCAATTAAAAGCACATTAGTGCTGGGGGGAGAGGGTTGCCATGGTTGCTGCGTGGAAGCCGGCGAGCCTCCATAGCGCTTGCCTGGAGTGATCTAACGGAAAACCCTACGGCAGGGCCCCGGGAGCAAACCAGGAAAGTTTTTCACCAAATTAGTGACAGGCAGGGATGCCTCACCGATGAAATTAATTAAGAACAGTATGAGCGTCGAGAGGAGAGGACCAAATAAAGCAGGGTGTCACAGAGGACTCCCGCCGATTTGAAGCTAGCTCCTAGACAGGCCAGGATTAATCCTGCTCCCCTAATATGCAGTAGATTGGCGCTCCCCCGGTGCCGCAGATCAGGTAAGGCCCAGTGAAGCACACTCTGCTCTCTAAGTGCTTCATTATTTTACCCTCAGATTCCGCAGCCTGGCATTGATTTAATAAGTCCTGATACACCGGCTCTTTAGTGCTGTGTTGCATTTCACATAGAAGTTTGATTTATTTATCTATTTATTTATTTATTTGCTTATTTATTTATTTATTTACTGGGGGCTTTGTCTGCAGAAGCCTAAATTCCGTTCCAATACAGTCAACCTCAGTCAAGTGAATGCAAATGAAAAGAAAGTGAAATTAATTGTGTTTGAAGGGCTCTTGCTGCGATCGAGTCAGAAATGCACAAAAATAAACAGTGCTAATCCAGTTTGCATTGGACCCTTTGGTGTTAATATGGCATATTAAGCTACCCGAGTCGCTCAAATGAATGCTTCGGAAAGTTCTCCAAAGTTTACCTCTCAAGTCGCTCTACCCTGCAGTTTAAATTAAAGGGTCGCTACTCAGTCATTTCCCCTGATAGGCCTAGTCTGTAATGCATAACGGAAGGGAAAAGAATGGTACGCCAGAGGTGGGTGAGAAATGTCCGTTCTCTCCTGCTGCTCTCGGTTTGTTGTACTTTTATTCCTCCATATATATTTTTTTCTAGCTGCTGCCGGCCTGCTAAATGGCACACTGTTGTCACGTTGACCTATGGATTGATGGATGGTGCGGGATCTCCCGTAGCACGAGGAACGGATCGCGGCCGAGCACAAGCGGCCTTTTCAGGTCATGTTTGGCTTTCAGCTCCAGCAGATATGTGAGTGCTTAATCGTTGGGGAGAAAACCGGGAGCACGTCTGGCTTCCCCCGGTCCGCTCCACGGCACGTCGCTTTCCGCCGCCACCTTTGAGTGTCACATTCACACCACTTGCACACCTGAATAATATGGAGATGATAAATGGCCAGACGATGTGACCTTGTAAACTTGTGTAGATGTGTGTGGTGGGGGATGACTGGACTGTTGCTGTCTCCTAGGCCGGAATGCCTCTCTGGCGCTTGCGCGTTACGCGGCGTGTCTAATCAGCATGGTTGGTTTTATGATTTCGTGGTGTAAATGAATGTATTGGGGCTGTAAAATATGTAGTCAGGTTTTTAGATACACAGTGGAATGGTGAAGTGGCCAGGCCTCATCTGCATGAACACTTATGTTGCTGAGCCATCTCGAATCAAGATGAAAATGAAATGGAATAATCAATTTGGCCGGCGCTAATCCTGTCTCTCCGCGGCACCCTATTGATTCCGCGCTGGCCGCAAGTTTCTCGGAGAGCAAGGAATCCTGAAAGGTCACAATTCGATGTTTGTTGGAGAGAAACCCCTTTAATGCGGTGTGAACTTTTTTAAAGCCACTTTTTCCGCAAATGCCATACTCTGCAAAATGTGTTGATCTAATCAGAGAGAGGACAATAACTGCATTTGCATGCCCACAATTGTTCAATTCAAGTCTGCTGCACTGAAAAAATTATATCTTGACCTGTACAACCATCTTAAATATTGGCAGTTTGTGCAGTTGTAGGTAGTGGTAAAGCAGGTTTTACAGTAAACCTCAGTGTTAGTAAAACCGTGGTCGAGCCCCGTGCTTGGACAAACTTATAATGTTAGCGATGCACATTGGGTTTGTTTTGCGTCTGGGTTTACATGGTGGAAGCCAGTACTCCAGAGTTTCTGGAGTGTAAAACTGATACGGCAGAACCGACACAGTTGTAAGAATAGTCATAGATGAACTTGCAACAGGATGACATTCTGGCTCATTAGAAGGCGGGGCTTAGACACCGGCGCTCTAACAAAGCTTTTTTTTCAGACAAAGTGTAAATACAGATGTACAGGGGTTGGACAATGAAACTGAAACACCTGGTTTTAGACCTCAATCATTTATTAGTATGGTGTAGGGCCTCCTTTTGCGGCCAATACAGCGTCAGTTGGTCTTGGGAATGACATATACGAGTCCTGCACAGTGGTCAGAGGGATTTTAAGCCATTCTTCTTGCAGGATAGTGGCCAGGTCACTACGTGATGCTGGTGGAGGTTCGTCCTTCTTGGTGGTATGCTGACATTACCCTGGATACCGTGGCTCTTGATACATCACAAAGACTTGCTGTCTTGGTCACAGATGCGCCAGCAAGATGTGCACCAACAATCTGTCCTCTTTTGAACTCTGGTATGTCACCCATAATGTTGTGTGCATTGCAGTATTTTGAGCAGAACTGTGCTCTTACCTGCTAACTGAACCTTCACACTCTGCTCTTACTGGTGCAATGTGCAATTAATGAAGATTGGCCACCAGGCTGGTCCAATTTAGCCTTGAAACCTCCCACACTAAAATGACAGGTGTTTCAGTTTCATTGTCCAACTCCTGTAGCTCCCAAACATGAAACTGTGAACTTGAAAAATGAGCAGTTTATTTACACACATCGTAAATGTCCCAATGTTTTACTTTCTGAAAGCGGCTCTTCATGACTAACAAATAGAAATATATTTAATGGTTTGTCAAAAACCCGGCTCTCTTTTGTGAAGATCCAGAAATGAATACCAGTGTGTCTGTTCTGTGTACTGTAATACCTGGCAATGCTCATCCTTGGCATTATAATAGATTTGGGTGTGAAATGACTGAAATGACACCTTTGGTGAGTTGGAGATGAATATAGGCCTTGATGCTGGAGATCTGAGTAGTGTATAAGACAAAGAAGCCAGTGAGTGCAGCAAGCAGAGATAAAGGATAGTGTGCCTGGTGTTTGGTATTTGACAACATGGAAAAACAAACCAGCTTTTTTGAGCAGCTTCTGCACTGATGCCTGTACAGTAATTAGCTGTTTACAGATGTGAAGTGCTTCGCTCGGCTCTGATTCAGGAGAGTAGGATAGTTCCAGTTTAGTCACGGCAACCAATATACCTGTCGGGCATATTTTATGTAAAACAGACAGGTATTATTGCATTATGAATTCATTCCAAATGTCAGTTAGGGGCTGGGCTTGTAGGGGTCTTGTAGAAAGTCACATTTCCATAATATATCCTTGCATTACACATAGTGTGTGGAGACCCATCTCCCAGCATGAATTTCCAACATGATTTCTTCTCTCCTCCATCTTTTGCTCCATCCGTCTCCCCCGCTCTTATTCAAAGCAGCTAAATAATGGAGTTTCCGAATAGCTGATGATGCTGTGTGAGAGATGTGCGCTGCTTTGCCACCTGTCTGCGCATTGGCGGGGGTGCAGGGAGGGCAGGGAGGGATCCGTGTGAAATAAATGGCAAAGGAGAGCGGACGCTGCAGGTTAAAGAAAGGAGGGAGAGGAGCAGCCGGCAATTCCACTGGCTGCTGTTGGGTCAATATAAAACCTCATTACGGGGGTGTCATCGAAAATTTGTGCTCTTTCTGCTCCATCTAGCAGCAATTTTGCTGGATAAGCACCACTCTCATTTGCCCATTTTAAGGATTTCGTTAAAGAAAGCCTCACAAACAGGAACCCATCACTCGCAGCCTCAGGGCCCTGGCGGGGGGAGAATCCCTCCAGCCGTCCTGAATCAGCCTCTGCCTGTGTGTCTGCAGTACTGGGAACGTGTGTGTGTGTGTTGGAGGGAGACGGCGTGTGCTGGTGTGTCTGTTTGAGAGAGACCAGGCATTTCACACAGGCCGAGCTTTGACACCCACTGTTAACCCTGTAATTAATCCCCTAATAACCTAGTTAGTATGCTGCTGTGCGAGCTCTTTTGTATATGTCAGGTTTCTTACTCAAGCTTCTGCTCATAGCCTGCCTCCTCCTCTAATGTACATTTCACTCTCTCCTCTGTCCACTGCCTCTGCCTTAATACATAAAAGAGCATTTATGGATGAAGATGCGTGCACAGGCTGTGAGCTGTGGATGACTCATTCCTATAGACTAAGAATGGAGTGTTACTACATTCCTTCCTACAGGGAGAAGTGTCTGTGATGGAGTCGACGCGTGCAGCACATTTAGAATACAATAGTACAATGAGAATAATAACTATAGCAGCAAGCGGCAATTTAGGGGGTCCAAGCACTATTTTGAAATAGGTTTGGCAATAAGGCAAAACAGTACTGTCTTTATAGTGGTCATGGGGCAGTAAGTTTAACCCTCTACCTGCGTCGGGGGTTAGGTGTCTTGATTAGGGGCACTTCAGTCATGTCCGTTCAGGGAATCACTCCAGCACTTCTGGTCACGAGACCAGGGCTTCCCTGACCTCCAGCTTGTGACTGCCCTGACTGTCCGTAACTCAGAAAAATGTCACACGAAGAACTTTTGTCTATGACTGTATATGTCATATAATAAAATGATAGTAATAATAATAATAGTAATAATAATAATAATTGTTGTGCTTGTGGTAATTGTAATAATAGTTATATATAATAATAATAGTTGTTGTTATTTAGTAGTTTTTGTTATTTATTATCAATATTAGTAAGGGAGGAAATTAGCATGGACCCACAACAACAGGATGTCAAAAGTACAGGTACTCAAAAGCACAAATGTAATCAAGTCAATAATCTGAAACCTCCCCTAAAATGAATGCAGGGCATATTTTCAGTATGACAATAGCATACAGATTATGGATTTGTGAAGTAAATATACTTAAGCATGGTTGTTAAGATTCCGACCGGCTAAGTAAAACAGAAATAGTGGTGCTTCACATCAGTGACACTGTGGCCTCATTTACCCAGTTATCCCCTTAATGTTAGTCGTTGCCATTCCCAATTATTGTTTAGGTCTCCCCTATCATACCATACTAGTAATTACCAGCCTTAGGGGATGAGGGGTAGCACGTGCCTCCTTCGCAACACACATGCACAATCACTGCTTCTACTCAACACGCTTGGAGGAGAGCACTAAACAGCTCCATTCTCTAAATGTGACCTAACAGACACCTGCAATCGGCCACCATCACTCTATATCGACAGGGAGAGAGGGAGCATCAGGGCCAATTGCACTCTTGGGGCCTCCTGGCCACAGATGACTATAGCATCACCGGGAATCGAACTTGGGTCCCACCAAAAGGGCGCACCCTCCTTAGCCGATTGCACCACTCGAGCCCCCAATACATGGGCATTTTTCTTTGTCCCATTACCTGTTCAAAATGGATTCCTAGGGGGTCGATTGCAATGAGCATGGCTCAGTGGACGATAACCATGGGATTTCAGACCTCTGTGATAATGGGAGATCTCCCGCCAGCGGTGCCCGATTGCTTGATTTTAGTTGGCCTCACTCGGTGCTTGGGTAAGTGCAACCGCTGAGAACATTCATATAAGTTAAGTTAAGCTATCTGATGACGAATAACACCTGCCAGTGGCGTTTCCTCCTGATTCTTCATTTTCTCTTCAACCCCTTGCCTGCGCGGCTTTGTTCTAATTCGGACAAAATAACTTTCCCTTTTCCAGTTTCCCCCCGTGAACCAAGGTGCTCACATTAACAGGTGTATAGCACAGAGCCTGGGGAAAGTACGGAAGCATTTAGTCCTAATTACATTTCAGTATGAGCCAAGCATTTGAAAGTTGTATACTCACCTGTATAACCTGTGTATTACTTATATTCATATCAATGATGATAATAACAACTACAGCAACACAACAGGAATAATAAATGTGTTGGTTCTTTTCTAATACCCAGAGCACTGCAGAGCAGAAACAGTAGCCAGAAACAGTTATAATCATCTCAATAACAATGCACGACTCGCATATGAGACTGTGCATATGAAGCCCAACCGTGGACAGCATAATCGTTTACGCGGCAGAGCCAGTAGAAGTGAGAAACAAGCAAGGATAAAAGGACGAAATGAATAAAATATAATAAGTACAACAAAACACATGCACTGAACACAAATGACAACAACTGGGAAGCATCAAAGCAGTCTTAATAAGCAAGAGCAGCCACAACGCAGGCACACTTGTACCGAAGCTGAATAAAATGAACTAAATAAGCACTGTGTAAATACTTACTGGCTGCGAGTGACACAGTTATAACTACGCAGTGCTTTACTCTGTATTCTGAGCAGGCTTGTTTTCGCCCAGCTCATGGAACAGTCTGCAAATTTTAGGAATGAATAAATAAATAAGAAAGGAAAACAGTATAGAGTGTGCTGGGTGGTCATACTGAGAGCCTTCTCTGTTTTCATCTGCGTGTGCAGTGGAGACAGTGGTTTGCAGACTGCACACAACAAAGTGCTTGAATAATACATGATCTGATAAAAGCCAAATGTGCAGAAAATGCTGGAAAGGTCAGTAAGATCCGCGGCCATAATTACCGAGCGAAAATTGGCCAACACCTCCCTAATTAAACCGTAGACAAATTTCCCCCTCTGTCCAAGCGCTGTACCACTGGCCTGCATATTAATCACAGGGAGGGAGTGTTTGGAAAAGGCCGCCCTTTTGCTGCGTTAGTGCGAGGCCGTCCTACCCCCTACCCTTGACTGCGTAAGCTGGTGTGAGGCTTAGAAAGGGTGGCGTGCTGGAGATATTATTAAAAAAGGTGGGGGAAAAAAAAGAATGAACAATGAAAAATGAATAGTTGGCATGCAGCGGAGGTTGAGTGGCTCCCTGCTGTAGAGGGACAGTAGCAATCAGCTCTGTTCTAATTAGAATGAGAAGCCTTTTCATAGCTAGGCCTCGGTCAGGGAGAGAAACCCCTCTTTCAGGAGACTGTGTGTGTGTGTGTGTGGCTGTTGTGTATATAGAGTGCTGGGCGAAAGTCAGAGACCACCCGTGAATTATTTAATATTCAGTAGAAACAGCCGTTAAGTACAAGCTGTTCACTTTTCAGGCTCAGAAAAAAGCGAATAGCTCGTATTCAACATGCAGAAGCCTCAACAGCTCAACATTTTTCGTTCTCAGTATGGCTGAATAATTGTTTTTGCATTCTGAAAGAGTGGCAGTTCTAGTTAGTCAGTCCTACACTATCCAGTGCTGTCTTAGACTTAAATGGTGGGAACAAGAACTTTGCTGGCTTTTTTGTGGGGGTTGCTTTACCCCAAATGAATGTTCTTAGTTTAGATAATCTGTAGCTTATTATTGGTACTGGAGTGGCAGATGTTCTGCATGCCACTTTGACCAAGGAGTCATTTTCTGATTCATGTTTCAGTTGTTGTTACTCCGTGTGTAATAATCCTCATCTAATGTGCACGATGGGGACATTTTTTTTTTTCAGGCCATTAAAAAATTCTTCCACCAAACCTTGCCCTCAAACTCTCTTTGTACAGGCTTTGCACCCCCATCCATAACCCTGTAGTGATGCCCCTTGTGTGAGAGCTTGTGAGCTGGCAGCCTGGTAAACAATATTCAGGGTCCCGTTCTAAGGCCTGAAAGAACTGACGTTCTGGAGTTATCGGGATCTTTTCTGCAGATTGTTTAGCCCTGGTAGCTGCTGTTTATCTATACCTCTAAAGTTCAGTCTTAGGAGTCTTAGAAAGCATTTTTGCCTCTCACCATCCAAGTAATCCCAAACACATTCAGTGATGCTGAGGTCTGGACTTCGTCATGGTCAGTGCACTGTTCTGAGAACACCAACAGCTTGTTCGTTTGATTGGCTAAATTTCCTTTTCTCAGTAAGGACTTCTTGACGGTTACACGTCCTTTCAGACCCATAGCTTTAAGTTATCTTCTCACAGCGGAAGGATGGACAGAAACGCCTGTGTTCTCTATTTGACCTAAAGAAAGAGTGGAGCTTGATTTTCTCATTTCCTTCAAAGATAAAAGCTTGAAGTGCTGTTTATCTCTTTCTCTTTCCTTTAACTTCCCTCTTCCTTATGCATATGGATTATGTAATCTCCTGAAAACTGAATGACTTACACT
This sequence comes from Prochilodus magdalenae, assembly GCA_024036415.1. Classification (NCBI taxonomy): domain Eukaryota; kingdom Metazoa; phylum Chordata; class Actinopteri; order Characiformes; family Prochilodontidae; genus Prochilodus; species Prochilodus magdalenae. The sequence goes on along the minus strand of JAMWET010001884.1, from coordinate 185,033 downwards.
TAATGGCCCATTTGACTGAAAGTACACATGTACACTCAGTGAGGTCTTTGTTAGGTGCACCTCTCTGCATCTACTCACTGTCCATTTTATCAGCACTTTGCAGTTCTGCAGTTACAGACTGTAACCCGTCTGTTTCTCTGTATACTTTGTTATCCTCCTTTTATCCATTCTTCAATGGTCAGGACCCCTGGAGGAGGTATTATGTGGGTGGTGGATCATCCTTAGCTGCAGTGACAGTGTCATGGTGGTGGTGTGTTGTTGTAAGTTGTGCTGGTACAAGTGGATCAGACACAGCAGTGCTGCTGGAGGTTTTGGTGGAGTGGAGTGTCCACTCACTCTCCACTCCATCAGACACTGCTACTTTGTTGGTCCACCTGAAAGATGTACAGTCAGACGATAGCTTATCTTGTTGCTGCATAGTTTGTTAGCCGCTCTGTAGTCACAGGATGCTAACTGTTGGGTGGGTAGTTTTGGTTGGTGCCCTGTTTTCAGTTTAGTAGTAACAATGAGTTGTTTAAAAACAACACCACCACCGTCAGTGTCACTGCAGTGCTGAGAATGATCCACCACCCACACAACACCTGCTCTGGGGTGGTCCTGTGAGGGTCCTGACAATAAATAAAAAGGTAAAGGTGAAGTGTGCAGAGAGATACAGAGATGGACTACAGTCTGTAATTGTAGAACTACAAAGTTCTCCTATATGGTAAATGGAGCTGATGGTTAATGGTACACAATTGATATTGAGTTTTTGATCATCATTTTGTGATGAATTTCTACATGCTTTTCTAAATATATCATAGGTATTATCCGTGTATTAGTGAACTACAGCAAGATCATGCCAAAAAACATCTTTAGATCAGGTATAGACAAATGTTTAGTAATGGCGTAAACTGCCTTATGTAGTCGCTTTACTCCTTTTTGTTGTAAACAGTTAGATATCTCTGATCATCAAAACCTCTAAAACTGTAATATTCTTACCTTTGAAAATTCTACTTTTATGAATGCAAGGCATATCTACTGGAAGTCTCAATAAGCTTTAGTGGGTTGTTTTAGCTTAACATACCTCTGCCGATTGGTAGAGATGGCACAGTCAGGCTGCGTTCAACACCATCTTCATTATAATACAGTGACTCAAAGTAGAGTAGAGCGTTAAAGGATTAATAATGAAAGAACGTGAGACATCCACTCCACCCCTGGGAGAGTAAAGCCAAGTATGCTGTCTTGGACTCCTGGCCATGGATATGGGATGAGTGGGTGATGTTGGTATAGCGTAGTGGGTAACACATCCACCTCCCACTCTGTAGACCAAGGTTTAAATAACTGACCAGGCGATTACCCTACAAGAGGGGTTCTTCAGGGTCAACACCTAACACTACCTTGACCTACCTGAGTATCTGCCAAGAGCTGTAAGTGTAAGTGACTGTAGCATTGGCAGAGATGGATCTCGCAAGCCTCTGAAGGTTGTTTTTGTTATTTTTTACTTTATTAAAATATTGTTTTTCCAAATGGTTGATAGAAAATGAAAGTCATTGTGCTCATATTGTAATAGACCTGTTTAAAATGTGGCACTGCTGGTCGCTGGTGCTTTTTAATCTCTGACTCTTTTTGCAAATAGAAATATATTTTGTATCATCAAAGCGTTTTGAGTATATCACCCACCCTGTATCCCAGTCTCAGTCCCTGCTGTCTAGCTCCAGCATGGTGTCTCAGGATGGGTGTCGTCTCCAGGCTTAGCAGACATTGATAATGCATGCATATGTTTGTGTGTGTGTGTGATCCCAGATCCTCAGCTGGCGCTGAGCTGTGTGGGACAGATAGTCTGGGAGGGAGTGATGTCTGAGCCATGATGAAAGGCGTGATCAGTGCGCTCACTAAACATGACACCGTCGAGGCACCAGCACGTCGTCACAAACAGTCCCTCAGACCAGCCTCCACAGTTGCATGTGGTTAATAATAAAGTACTCCTCGTCCGTGCAGCGCACGTATGGGTTTGAGCTGCGGAGCGGCCGGCCCGTGGCGCTGGATTGATTGGCTGTGGCTGTGAAGGAATCATATAGTGGTGGTGTGTGTTTTCTCCCTCCTCTGGCTTCAGTGCACTTGACAGGCAGCCATCAGAGAGAGTGTTTTACAGATCCCACAGAGCCCGCTGACTAACTGCACATGACCTCCAGCATTGAATGATGAATGGCAAAAGAAGCCCCTCTCATCCATCGCAGCCTCACCCTCTCCACCGCCCGCACGCTCTCCGTCTGAAATCCTGAGAAAAGGCTCCGCTACGCTCGTAGCAAAACAGGGTTCTGTTAGTACTAAAAAGCTTCTGTGGCGGCTAACAATAGTAGAACCCTGTCTGGTGCTGTGTTAGAGCTAAGGTTAAATGTTCCTCAAAAGGCCAGGGTTATACGGAAATTTCTTGACGCCTCAGCCAATAGAATTGCTTCGAATTTCCCTGGGAAAAAATCTCCTCTCATTAACCGTGCTTTCATTAAACAGTGTTTTCATTTTTTCTCCCACCACTTTGAAGACCCTGAAGATTTTTGTGCCCACAGTGATATAATATACGTTATGCGTTTTGCTCTATCAAAGTAGTTTTTCTTTTTTTCTTAATTGGATCACATTTGTTACGATATTATCTTTGTCAGACAAACAAATACACTTGTTATCAAAAGAAAAAAGAGTTGCAACCAGAAGGAAGTGTTGGATTGCAGTGCTATTGGCAAGGAAGATAAAGATACCCACCATACAGGAACAATAACTGATGATACATTGGTGACTGATATGGGTAATATTCATTGAGCTACACATTGGACCATGTCTCAGCATGGAGTTCTAAAGGTTCCTAATGGTGTCCTGTGATAATCCCATGCAGTGTGAATATTCTCACACAGTTCTTGCAGATTTTGCTGTATTAGTGGAGGTGCAGTGACAGCAGGCCTTCTGGACGTATGACGCCTGACAACAGACCGTTCATCCTAGCGCTGACCATGGTGACTTCACACACAGATGTGTTGGAGGTCTCCACTACGACCATAGCAGGACTCATTACTGAAGATGAGCCGCTGCCATTCGGAGTCACTCCATGACAACCTGGCACGACACCATTGCAGTCATTGGCGACGTTGACGTGACAGTAGTGCACGTGGTCCTGCGTTGTGCACCCGTCTGCCAACAGTGCTGGCACTTGTGCCTGTTGTGTCAGTCAGGTACAGTGACAAGGCCCATTCTTGCTTACGTCACGATGTTAAACCTACCCACCAAGTTTCATTCCTATTGATTGGTTCCTTTTAAGCGTACTGAGCTGTCTGTATGTTCAGCATTGGAAAATAAATGTTTTAGTAGCCAGTACGGTCATATCCTACTTGATAGCCTACTTGTAGACCCAACAAATTCATCTTCGGCCTCCCCAGAGATGTAGCTAGAACTTTTAAAACGAGGTGGCCAAGTAAGACCCAGATATTTCATTGGCATGGTACGTGGCTGGCGAGATAGATAAATGCATTGCTGTATGAAAAAATAACAGGTGTAAAAATAAAGAGTTAGCATGATAAGCAATCATAGCTGACTACCTCTTGATAATGAACTCATCTTAGCACTGCAGAGCCTAGTTTATAATGTAGCTCACAGAGCCACACTGCTGACTCACTCAGTAGCCCGTTTCCTATGTAAATGAGTACATTACCACAGTCATGAATGCAGCATTGTCATACTCACATAGCTGGTTTGGTAACTACTTTGATGGGAGATGTTTACCAGAAAGTGTAATAAATGCTTTATTGATGATGGTTGACTGTTTTATCTTAACTAGGGTGGCCAAAAGGGTGGCCATGCTTCATAGCAGGGTGGCACTGGCCACCTCTAGCCATCGCTAGGCTATGCCTATGGCTGTCCCCTGCTGTAATAATTTCTTCCTTTGAAGTCACAATGAATTAGCACTCTCAGGGGACATAAAAGGAGGAGGAAACTGATCTACTTACATAAATGGTGATTCCAGCAAGGTATGGAAGAGTAAGCGGTGTCACCAGCAGCCATGTAAACAGCTGTCTGTATTAGCTGGCTAACATTAGCCCTGAGAACCATGTTTGTTGTCATGTCTGAGTGGGATTCGGTGGGTTTCAAGCACCCATCAAAGCATCTTGACTTTTTTACTTTAAATTATGGTGTCCAGCGTGATCACATGATGAGTCGTCTGTTCTTTGATTGGCTGTTGCAGTTGAGTTTCAGGTAAGCTGCAGGACGCTTTACATTATGCAACTGAAGTGCGTTTCTAGCCAGCTTAAGACTTTTGCTGTTGCACAGTAATGCAACTTAGATGCCAAACATTTCAAATATTTTATATATATATATATAAAATATTTGAAATGTTTGGCATCCTTTTGCAGCCAATACAGCGTCATTTCGTCTTGGGAATGACATATACTGCGTCCTGCACAGTGGTCAGAGGGATTTTAAGCCATTCTTCTTGCAGGATAGTGGCCAGGTCACTACGTGATGCTGGTGGAGGTTCGTCCTTCTTGGTGGTATGCTGACATTACCCTGGATACCGTGGCTCTTGATACATCACAAAGACTTGCTGTCTTGGTCACAGATGCGCCAGCAAGACGTGCACCAACCAATCTGTGTCCTCTTTTTGAACTCTGGTATGTCACCCATAATGTTGTGTGCATTGCAGTATTTTGAGCAGAACTGTGCTCTCTTACCTGCTAACTGAACCTTCACACTCTGCTCTTACTGGTGCAATGTGCAATTAATGAAGATTGGCCACCAGGCTGTCCAATTTAGCAATGAGACCTCCCACACTAAAATGACAGGTGTTTCAGTTTCATTGTCCAACCCCTGTATATATATATATATATATATATATATATATATATATATATATATATATATATATATATATATATATATATATATATATGTGTGTGTGTAATCAATTATGGTTAACATAAGCTGCATTATGTTTATATAGAATATTACAGCACACATAAACAAACGTGTTTCTAATGTTTCTGCATTAACTAGCCAGCTAAGACCAACACCTGTTTAAATGGCTGCTGGTGACACTGTGTACTCTTTTTATACCATGCTGGAATCATAATTTATTTAAGCAGATATCTATATACATGTGTATTTTTATATACAACGCACCCAACGGTACTGATTATCCAAACTTTGTGAAGGCCAGTATCGTAGTAAGTTCAATCATTCATTCATTCAAATAGTTTAAAGTTGTCATGGTTCTATTTAATATATGAAGCCCTCTTTCTTTACCTAAGAACCCCCGAAGACCCGCTTTTGTAAGCGCGTACAGTTGGAGGCACGTGGTGCAGCCTGCAAGACTCTGATGCTTCTCGTGCATTTCATCTGCTTATGCATGTGTACTGTTTACTGACGGGAGAGACTCTGATTACATTTTAAATCACCGGCTCCGAATGCAGAGACTGACAACAAAGATTGTGCCTCCAAGAGCAAACCTTCAATAATGTACAGCACAACAACACAACACGAGGCTACGCTTTCCATGGACCTCCCCGGGGCCAAGCTCCGTTTGTCTAGCTGTGTTTGAATGTACAGAACAAAAGATGTGTGGCCTTGTAGTGAGGGGGGAAAAAAGCAATGAAAAACAAGAGAGGAGCAGGTGTATACTGAACGCTTCATTGCAGTGTGCATTGTTGAAGGTATTCTCAGTGCTAATGGTCTGTAATACTGTACCCCGTGGAGGAGTCCATAAAGCCGGGGCATACAGTGAGCGAGAGCAGGTTTTCCAGAGCAAAGATGAAGAATCTACCTCCGCGATGAAAGGTGGAAGTCGTGAAGTCATCGCTACCTCCCCCCCACCCCCTCCATCGCCCATTTTTTTTTGGCTGCGCTCATATCAGCTAGGGGCCCTGGGGTGGAATGCTGATTATAACTGCCCTAAAAGGCAGTCCTGCTGGCGGTCGAGACCAGCCATTGTGAATGTGGCCTTCACAGTTAATCATAACGTCTGCACTCTCCGTGCTGATTGTATTGCTGGCTCCAGGGATCTGCCATAATTGGATCCTTGTAAGTGGGTTGGAGAAGCTAAACAACCAGATTGCTGTTTGTTTATACCTTTTCATATATTAGTAACGTGCCGAGACTTCTCAAACAGACTGGGACTTGTTTTGCTACTCGCCAGACCTAATTAGTAATTTATTCTTAACATATGCCTCAATTGTGGTCCTTTTCCAGCTCTCTCTGTGATTAACTCAACTTTAATTAGACTTACTGATTCTTTCTTGGCTCCGTCTGGACATGTAGCGCGTTCTTCAAGACACCAGTAGCTCGCTCAGATAACAGGCACAGGAAGGATAAAAAAAAAAAAAAAAAGGTGCCCTTGCTGAAGAGGAACTTGCTTTTCTTGGCAACTGTCCGTCAGGATTTGGAACTAGAAGAGGCTGTGTAGAACCTAGCTAGTGCGAAAACATCTGTAGCATTTGGTACCAAGCAAAAAGTCCCCACCCATCTGTCGGCGCAGGCGAGGAGAACACCCATAGGTTTATTTTGAACCGCGTTCGTCTGACTTTCATCCAAGCATTAAATGCATTCTAATGAACCTGAAATTGAGTTTTACGTCTGGCTTTTTGTTAATGATGCCTCTATTTTTGCTGTTACGTGACATTGTGTTTTCTGTGTTTATTTTCCGAGAGATTTTTTCCCCCTTTCCTTTCCTTCTTTCTTACTTTCACTCCTTTGAAAGTCCATCCACTGCAAGTAATAGATGTTCATTTGGGGCCTCCTTAAGCATCAGCTCAGATAAACAAATGTAGATGGCGAGGAACCCTTTTTGATTTTCAAACAGCATCTTAAGGCTGATAAATGTTCTCTGACAGAGCTATTAATCCACCTGTTATAGCGAATTCAAAGGTCTCTTTTATTTTCGCTGAAGTTTCATTGTTCTTCTCCGTGCAATCTGCGGTGGGCTAAACAGCCTGGCGCGACAAAAACAAAGCTTTATTGTGCGCTCCACTGATGGCATAAGTCTGTCGAGAGAGCCGTTCGCCTTGCCCGAGCTTTATAAAGAGTGCCTCTATCTTCTAATCTTCGTGTTCTCGGCCAAGGAGCTGCGTGGAGTCATAGTCAGAGGCATATCCCTGCAAGCGCAGGATTAATGTCACAGGAATTCAGCTCGGAGACGCCGAGCTCTCTACACGTACCACTCTGCAATCCCAACTTAATCAGAAGGGCGTGCATAATTTCAGATTAATATCGTCTGTGTAGCGGTAATTATCAGACATCTTTCTAGAAGGCCCATGTCACCTTGGGGAACCGAAGTGCTGTCTCTCTGTCTCTCCAACTCTGCGTGTGAAAGCCCTGGGCCAAGTTGGATCTGGGGAACTTCCCCTCAAACTTATCTAAGCGTTACTCAACCCAAACACAGCTCCGTTCCAAAAAGGTGGCAATTAAAAATGAATGGCTTCCCGTTTAACTCTCAGATGCACTTTTTGCAGGGGTTGCGAGGAGGAGCATTATTCATGTGGCCTACAGTGTCCCACAGATAAAGCTCATTTTCTCTATCAGTGGGGTAGAAGGAGCTGAAAAACGGAGCGATTTTCCTTTGGCCTCAGATGGGGCCCAGAGGGTAGCTGTCATTTTATTTAAGGTCACTGGGGAAAGATGGGATTCCGGCTGTTTTGGCAGGCTTTGGTAGACGGGGCTCAGGTGGGAACACCAAGCCCTCTACCCATGCTGCTGCCTTCTCTTCCCTCTCTCGCTGGGGGCAGTCGGAAAGACTCGCTCAGCCTCCGTAATCCTCCACAGCCTGGGAAAAATCCAGTGGAAAGTACATACCGCTGTCAACAACTTTGAAGTTTAAGGGCGACATTGATTTTGCAGGTCTTAGGTCGTTGGCAAATGGCCGACGCTTTCCTATTCGCTGAGCTCTGGAGGTGCACCTTCCTTTAATTCCTGATCCGGACTACCGTTTTAATCCTAGGTCAGGATCACCGTGTACTATTGGAGTTGGGGTTTGGTTACTGAAAAACGATGTTGGTAGGAGATATGGCAGTTATGAATAACTGGATGAATCACATCCCGATCAGCTTTCCTGAGTAAATCATGGGTATCGTCAGGATGTCTAGGGCTGTGAAGAGTTTCGGCTCGGTTATTGATAGCCTGTAAACAACAATTCTTGTATATCAGTCTGTATTGCAGTATATAAAGTGCGACGTGAAAAAACTATATTCAGGAATTCTCACTAGATGATGTGAACATCATTATATAGAGAACTCTATAAAATGATTGGGGTAAAAGTAAAAACAATGTGTTAAGAGTGTGTGAACCAGCTTTTCTGGATATTTGATGGTCTGTAATTTCCAAGAACCAAACACAAAAGCAGGTGAGTGCTGGGCTTACTCTTTACTGTGTATCCAAGAAACCTTAAATCAAATCAGTCCAGGAACCGGGCTGCTTACTCAAGTATCAAGCAGCAAAAAGGCTGTAGCGTGACATGCTTCGTTCAATTAGTCTTACTTACCATTGCATGTCCAGCGACGTGAATATGGCGCATGCACACATTGTGATGCCGATGCTGAAGCAATTTATTGTGCATCCCTAACTAGTGCACCTACTGGTTACTTTAAGAGTTGCGTCCCGTATTAAACCAATATGGGACGCGATTTGTTCTGTATTTTCGTAAATGTCCGTAAATTTGTTCCGTATTTCCCTAAATGTCCAATATACACACCTGTCACACACACGTGAATGATCACACTACATCCCTGACTGCATTACTGTTAGATCTTGGATATGGAAAACAGCAGTAGCTCTATAGCAGGACTCCAGGAAAACTGGAAAACTACTACTAAGGTTAACTATATGTTAATGTTACAAGCCTGAAATAAAACACTGATTGTCACTTATGGCCTTAAAATGTCTGCCTTATGATCTAGAACAGCCAACATGTATTTATATGGATTACTGGTACATTAGCTCTAACATATTACTGAAACCCCTCAGGGGGGCTCGGAGATTATCGTTATTGTATGAGTTTTTGATCGTGTTTTGTATGAAAACCCCTATGATACAGTGCAACAAAGAAGGTGATTAATAACCAACAGCTGATTGGGAGTGAAACCATTATGCTGCTATGTGTCCATCATCTTGTATTAGCAGGGATTTGATTTTTGCTGGTTATTTTGATTTCTGTCTTGATTGGAAACTTCATAAAAGCTACATTTCATGATGCCTTGAAGTATCCTGATGTTCTATTTTTGTCATATGGTCCAGTCTTCAACTGTCGGCATGGGCTGTTGTCCCACAGCAGCTCTCCATTGCTGCACAAAGGACAAGGCTCTTTGAAGAGCTGCAAGTCTTTGCTCTCTGTATGGAGGGGGGGGCGGGTACTTGGGGGGTGGAGGCTGTCTTCACACCTAACTCTGCGAGTGCAAAATGAGGACAAACTGCCACGCTAGCGCCTCGCCAGCCTCCGCTGTCTAATGACTTCTCACTGTTAAAACTTGTGAAGTTAAATTAAGCGTGCAAATAATTGGAAACCGAAAGGGTTATTTCAGATAGTTTTGACAAGGGAGACTGATTTAGATGCAAGTGTTATAAATCACTTTGATGCGCCCTTGATGGTGTATCGTCACTGTTGTGACAAAAGGGATGTCTCTGAAATGATGGAGAAGGTAACTTCATAGGAGATTGTACTGCATTAAAGAGGATTTTGTTGGAACTCATTTTGGAACAGCTGTAGTCAGCTGGTGCATTCAAATCGTGCTGAATAAGGACGAGACAATGGAAACGTAAGTTTATAAAAGGAATGTTAAATGGAAGCTGTCATGTTTGGCTAGTTGTTTATGTCAGAAGTGCTGCATCATGCCAGAGGTTTGCAAAACATGAGTTTTATCTTTGAACCTGTGACGCCTTATCATGCATCAAACAGATTAAGGACTTGGATCCCTGGAATTGGCATCCCGGCGTGACATGCATGGTCTACACTCCCCACCTACTCCTGCACACAGACGTAGTGATTCCACAAACATCCACCAACCCATCACTCTAATTCTAATTTTAAAAAAGCTGATATTCTAATTCAGTCGATGAGGGGCGTGGCCATGCCTGTGCCCATATACCCACAACCCATACCCCCAACTGACCTTTAGCAAAGGAACGTTTGGGAAATTAAAGGATAAAGCTTTATGGGTGTCAGAATGAAGCAGTTCAGTATAGAGTTCTCCCTGAAAGTTTCATCACATTGTGAATTTCTACATAAGTCAAGTAGTTTAATTATCAGTACTTCAGTTTGTACAAGACAGACAGAGGACTGAAATTTCTTTACTCTCTGACCCAAGTTGCAGCACATAAACATTTAACTATAAATAGATTACAACTAAAACAAGAATAAGAGTATATTAAATGTATTAAACACTAAACATAAAATCTGATCTTCCTCAAAACCATCTTACTCATAACGTTAGATAATTAGAGCCCATCTACACAAGTAACACCAAATCCAATCACCACACCTCCTGCCTCAACATTCCTGTTGGATCACTGGTCTGGGCCTGGTCAAAGCTTTTCCAAAAAGCATTTCTTCTGCTTGAACTGTTCTTCTGATGAGGTTCATTTCATGGATGGATGAATTTCCCTGTCATATGATGGCAAGCAGTCCTGGTCTAACAGCAAAACAGGCTCAAGCAATGATACTGCCGCCGCCATGTTTCAAAGTTGGGATTAGGGTTTTTAGCTTTACCAAACATGGCATCTCTTATTCATCCACATAACATTAGATCTCACTCATCCAGGTGTTTTTGCATAACGGCCCTTGTTATGCCCAAATAACTCTATTTTAGTTTCATCAGTCCACAGCACCTTATTGCAAAATTAAGCTGGCTTGTCCAAATGTGCTTTAGCATACCTCTAGCGGCTCTGTTTGTGATTTGGGCGGAGAAAAGGCTTCCACTGCATCACTCTCCCATACAGCATCTCCTTTTGTAAAGTGCGCCGAATATTTGAACGATGCACAGTGACTCCATCAGCAGCAAGATCATGTTGTAGGTCGTTGGTGCTGGTCTGTGGGTTGACTCTGACTGTTCTCAACATCCTTCGCTGTTTATTCCAGATTTTTCTTGGTCTGCCACTTCGAGCCTTGACTTGAACTGTGCCTGTGGTCTTCCATTTTCTGACAATGTTTCTCACAGTGGAGACTGAAAGCTGAAATCTCTGAGATAGCTTTCTGTATCCTTCCCCTAAACCATGACGGTGAACAATCTCTGTTTTCAGGTCATTTGAAAGTTGTTTTGAGACTCCCATGCTGCGACTCTTCAGAGAAGATGCAAAGAGGAGAAAAACTTACAATTGCCCCCCTTAAATACCCTTTCTCATAATTGGAGTCACCTGTGTATGGAGGTCAAGGGTCACTGAACTTACCAAACCAAATTTGAGTTCCAGTAAATAGTTCTAAAGGTTTTGAAATCAATAAAATGACAACAGTGCCCAAATTTACGCACCTGCCTACTTTTGTTTAACCAATTATTGCACACTTTCTGTAAATCATATAAACTTCATTTCACTTCTCAAATATCACTGTGTTTGTCCCCTGTATGATATATTTAACGCAATTTTTTTATCCAAACAGTCAATGCTTTATAAAGGTAAATCAGGAAAAGCCAGCTGCCCAAACTTTCGCACCCCACTGTATTTTAGGTCTCATTTCTATAGGAATTTACAAAAAGGGTTGACAAACTTTGAAGCTGGACTTCTTCAAGAGTTATTCTGCAAAATGGTGGATGCAAAAAAGTGGGAAAATGGAACAGTGCTTTTTGAAAGTATGACTATTTTCCTTTAATGTGACGACAAGGGTATAAAACCATGTAGGCCTTTTACTGTAGTATTATGGAGCTAATGGAGGGAAGGGCCATGCGGAGGGCCCACTGGAAGACAGGTGAGCGTAGTTAAGGCGGGAGAAGCAGCGTCTTAATATTATTATCATAGTAATTATGCACACTTTGAACTCCATATGAAGAAACCCTGGAAATGACGAGCCCTGGGAGCAAGAGTGTATTTCCATGCATCAACAGCAGACGAGAGAGTGCGCTGAATTCGTCTAGATGGAATTCAACTGAGATGAACTTGCGAGGTGAAGGATTTTCATTGAGGGAGCGCCATCCGGACCAAATTCAGCTGAGACAAACTTGCAAGCCGGAGAGTTTTTCATATCAAATTCCCTGCCCTACCTTTAACTCCCACTCTCTCCCTCTCAGAGTACTGAAGAGATGCAGTTGGATGTAGATGTGGAGCAAGAATCAGTCATTTTTATCTCCCAGATGGGGCAGGCTGGCATCGGCCCGGGCTTTTCCTTGCTTTACGGCCCCTTCCCTCATTTTTGTTTTCCACACACGTCCCGCATTTTTTAATGCGCTCTGTATTTTCCATGCCGGGCCCTGCCGTTTACTATGCATGATAAATTTTATTCCCATATTTATGCCTGTTATCCGCTGGACAGAGTGCTCCATACCGGCTCTGTCCCACTTCTCCCATGGAGGGGCGTGGAGCCGAGAGGAGGAATGAATTGGCCCCACTCTCACAGAAGTCATTAACCCTCTCCATCCTTGGTTTGTGGATCTCTGTCCCACCCAGCACAGAGTATTTCCCCCCGTCTCTGTCAGTCTGGATTTGTTTTATAAACACAGACACATTGAGAGCTAGACAAATAGCCATGACATAACACGTTTTATCTTTGAGCTTGTAGGAATTAAATTTTATAGAGCGAGAAATTTTTATAATCAATAATTTCAGCAAATATCATTTTATATACGTCGTCAACATGATTCCCAGTCTAGATGCACATTAAGTATAAGATTTATAACATAACAGAAAATGTTATTACATGTCATATTTAGTCTCAACAGGTTATTATAATATATATATATATATATATATATATATATATATATATACATAGACATATTTTTCAGTATTACGATTTGTCTGCAATCTACATGTTTATTTTTCATTTTTTAAGTTTTTAATTGGTCATATAAATCAAAAGGGATATTTTTACACACATCCAATGCTCAGTCTATCCAAGACAATTCTTAGCACGTTCAGTGATTTTAAAGTGGTCAGCCCATTGTTTTGAGAACACTAGCAGCTTCTCTGTATGATTTGATTGCCTCTGTTTCCTTTTCTCATTATCAGCTTCTTGACAGCACCACATTCTTTCAGACGGATAGCGTTGGGTTGTATTCTGACAGTGGAAGAATGATCAGAAATGTGTCCAGTTTCGGAAACTCAATTTCTACTCTAAGTGGATCTCACTCTCTGATGGTCACATTATGTTTGGTCATATCAGCCTTATGTATACACCCATCAGCCACAACATTATAACCACCTCCTTGTATTTACACTCACTGTCCATTTTATCAGCTCCACTGATTATACAGGAGCACTTTGTAGTTCTACAATTACAAACTGTAGTTTATCTGGTTCTTTGTATACTTGTTTTATCCCTCCTTTGTCCTGTTCTTTAACACTCAGGACCCCTACAGGACCACCACAGAGCAGGTATTATGTGGGTGGTGGATCATTCTTAAGTGAGAATGATGTGGTGGTGGTGTGTTAGTGTGTTAGTGAGTGGGTCAGACACAGCAGTGCTGCTGGAGTGTTTAAACACTGTGTCCACTCACTGTCCACTCCTTCATACGGTTCTACCTTGCTGGTCCATCTTAAAGATGTACTGTCAGAGACGATAGCTCATCTGCTGCTGCACAGTTTGTGTTGGTCATCTCTGGTCCTTCGTCAGTGGACACAGAAGACTGTTGGCTGGATAGGTTTGGTTGGTGGATGATTCTCAGTCCAGCAGTGACACTGAGGTGTCCAGCAGCCCTGCTGTGTCTGATCTACTCACACCAGCACAAGACACACTAACACACCAGCACGTCTGTGTCATTGTAGTGCTGAGACTGATTCACCACCCACATGATATCTGCTCTGTGGTGGTCCTGTGGGGGCCCTGACTCTTAAAGTAGGCACAGTATGCAGAGAATCAGACTACAGTCTGTATTTGTAGAGCTACAAAATGCTCCTGTATAGAAAGTGGACATTGAGGTTTTTTTAATGTTATGGCTGATCAGTGTATGTCATAAAGGCATTTTCAGCAAATTAAAATTGTGTTCCAGTGATTAAAATAACATGAGATCACACCAAAAGTCTTTGCTATAGGATTACGTGGGCTTCCTCTGCGTCTTTGAAACACCTGGTTTGAAACACATGGCGATGAGTGCTTGCTCCGAATGCTCAGTGTACCGAGTCAAAGGCTGGACCTTGACCCCGATGTTCTGCAGGGGCCGTGAGCTTGTGAGAAGGGAACATCCATCCTAAAAGCCGGAGTGCACTTGGTGTAGCGTGGTTGTTAATGGTCCTGGATGCTTTTTGTGTCCCTCTGTTCCTAAAAAAGACAAGACTTCATCTATGAATTGTTAACCACGACCTTGTAAACAGTCCAGCTGGTGGCCTTGGTTCCACCCTTCTGCGTGAAATTCCTTATGAGCTTTCAGGTAATGCCAAGAAAGCCAAATGCGCTTTTCTCCATTTAGATTTATAGCACCGTCTTTTACCTACAACACGACACAGATGCTGTACCTCACTGTTGGATGACTGTGATGCTTTCAGTAGGCGAGATACGCACAGGCCTCAGAGTGTGATTGGGATATTTGTGCAGCAGATGCCTGTGTGGCATGCACGCTTATCTGTAATTGCTTTACATTACGGCGGGATGAATGATAGAGCTGGTGGCAGCATCATCAGCTGGCTTCTCAGCCTCTGGCTGAAGGTGAGCAGGCCTGAGTGGAGCTTTAACTGGGCCTGGAAATTTCGTTCTAAATGTGAATGTAGTCAGAGAACATTCGGTTTGAGTCCAGCCTAATCAACTTTTCAATCCAAACCCAGATTTCTGTCCAGAACGGACCCGAATCAGCTGTTTTACTCACATCCATACAGCCTATTCACACACATGTTGGCCTCATTGGAGGCAGTGCGGGTGACTTCAGCCATATTGTGCCCATATTAAATTAAGTTGCCTCAATTCTTCTGATGTGTCGTCACGTCCAAAACCATTTTCATATTAATGCAACCTATCTCTGGCTAATTGCTAATTTGTGTTGCTACACTGAATGTTTCAGGTTTTTGGACTGCTTTTTTAAACAGACACAGCCAATCAGAACAGAGGATATTTGCATATGTCAGTCCTAAAGGCAGAGCAACAGTCGCTCATACACTCATCAAAAGAATAGTTGGACCCAGAACGAATGGTCAGATTGCCATGCTATTGGGAAGGAAGATAAAGGTTACCGGGAACAATAAATAATGATCATTTTTTAAATATTCATTGAGCTACACATACAGAAGTAGTTGCCCTGCTGCCATTTTGAGTCACTCCATGAAAATCTGGCACGACCCCATTGTGTCAGGGACAAAGAACCAGGACCGACGTGTGCAGAGCTAAAAGTCAAATGGGCTTTATTAAGCACACGAGTACACAAGCAGCAAGGCAACGAAGGTGGAAGGGCTAGGCAAGACAATGGTCAAAGTTACAAACAAAGGTCGATAGCCAGAGAGTAGAACACGAGAGAAAACCAACAAGAGATAAACAAAAGAAGAGGTCAAAGCCAAAAAGAGTCAAAAAGCCAGAGTCAGGGTAAACAGAGGAGAACCGCCCAGAAATGCAAACTAGGTTTGGCAAAACTTCGCAATGAGGAAGTGTTTCAGAGGAGTATATATACTGAGGCTAAAACTCAGGTGACCTAGAGCGGTGCTGATTGGATGGCTGGGGACATGTGGGTGTGATGTCATCGGATGATGCACTCTGGGAAATGGAGTCCAGGAGAGCAGAGGAGCTGGGGAAACCCGCAAGCGTGACACATTGCAGTCTTTGGCAATGTTGACATGGTGTTAAGGACAGTCGTCTGCCAATGGTACTGGCATTAACAGGACGACTCATGGAGGACATCACTGCTCATGGTAAAACCTGAATCTTCTGCTTGTCTCACGATGTCAAACCTACCCACCAAGTTTGATTGCTGTCAATCAATTCCTTCTGGGTGCAACTTTTAGTACAACTATTTTTTGATGATGAGTGTACTTTAAGCTCTTGGCCCAAGCTCCCTCTTCAGTCCACACAGCCCTGCTGAAAAACATGACAGATTTGCAGAACTATGCCTCGTGACGGGGCTCTGCAAAGGTCTTGGTTCTGCAGTGTGCAGGAGCTGGGCAGTATACAGCCAATGGCAAAACGAAGGCAGAGCAAGGCCTGTAGGCCTCAGGTTGCTGTAATGCCTCCGGTCTTGTTTGAGTTGTGTTTGTAGAGCCATTGTCATGAGATTCCATATCTTCTGCAAAACACAGAGATACCTATCATAAGATAGCACTCTTATGGTGTAAATCCAGGCTGTCAACTTCCGGAGGGTGTGACAGATAAGAGAGGATGACAGAGGCAGTCAGCGGAGTGATGGTGAGATGTGTGTGGGCTAAAGGCTGCTGTGAGAGGGAGCCTCTGGCGTGACCTGCTGCTGGATTGGACCAGATAACACTTGTGGCAAGAGACCCTGCTGTCTACAAAGACATGCATCATTCCACAGGCCCTCTATTTCCAGATGGTGTAGCCGCCCACTTGTGGCCCTGTCTGATGTGTCTAACCACATCGCTTTCAGTTTACCTCAGTAACTTAGGTTATAATAGATTAGCCAGTAGTTTATAATAGTGGATCTCCTTTATATGGAGTTCCTTTTGAACCTATATGGGACCCTACCATATGTCAAGGGGACAAAGCACCTGCATTCCACACTCTTAAAGTGCCAGTTCAGGCTTCTATACTAGGGGAGATTTTCCAGGACCAGGAGTGCTTGCCCTGTGAATTGGATATGTCAGGTCTCATAGTTGTTTTTGAGCCTGGGAGTGGTCCAGAGATCTCTGGTCCTCCTGGACTTAGTGGTTAAAGCTATCCGCTCCCAGGGTCTTGCGTGATTGCTTCGTTTTGTAACATGACTGCATTGACTTATTGCAGTAGTTTCCTTTCAAGTCGTGGGGAAAAGATTGTTGTGCATGAAAACTGTGGCGCTTTTGTAGTGTGAAAAGGATGAAGCTATGAAGATGGTGATTTCCATTTTAGGAAACCTGCATGCAGAAAAGTGATGTATGGAACTCCGCCATTAAACCATAGTTGAGAATAAATGAATATCATGCTCGTTGCTTTTTGCTGCTGATGTCTGTGGCTTCTAATGGCGCGTTTACATGTTGGCACAGAAGAACGTAGTTCTGTGTCCCATACCAGTAGGTCAACGTATGCTTAAAACAGCCATGAAAATGTCTGCCATGCTGACAACCTCACCAGTGAAATGGATGATTATCCAGGCAAAGCTTTAACAGTATCGATGGTTTATTTAAGGTGGAATAAGACAGCAGAGTGTTGTATTATACTGGATGAGCCTAGATGAGATCTTCTATGGCTCCCAAATAATCAGCATCCACTCCACAGCTGCAGTCAATTAATAACTTTTAGAAAGTTAAAAGCTTGGCAGAATAAACTGTACAGTGAACTACAGTGCATTGCTGTACCACTGCCAGTGGCAAAAGTTTGCATCACTTATCTGTCGCTGCACTGGAACGTCTGGTACAGTGTATTACTGTTACCACTGCCAGTGGCAGAGTTATCCGTCACTGCACCGGAACGTCCGGTACAGTGTATTACTGTTACCACTGACAGTGGCAGAGTTATCCGCCACTGCACCGGAACGTCCAGTACAGTGTACTACTGTTACCAGTGGCAGAGTTATTCGTCGCTGCACCGGAACGTCTGGTACAGTGTATTACTGTTACCACTGGCAGTGGCAGAGTTATCCATCACTGCACTGGAACATCCAGTACAGTGTACTACTGTTACCAGTGGCAGAGCTATCCGTCGCTGCACCGGAAGGTCCGGTACAGTGTATTACTGTTACCACTGGCAGTGGCAGAGTTATCCGTCACTGCACTGGAACGTCCAGTACAGTGTATTACTGTTACCAGTGGCAGAGTTATCCGTCACTGCACCGGAAGGTCCGGTACAGTGTATTACTGTTACCACTGGCAGTGGCAGAGTCTGTTTGTTGCTGACCGCCTACAGTCAACATGTAAAAGAAAGACCGCACAAGAAAGGCCGCAGTGTCGGTCTGACTCTCGGGGGCCTCGTTCCACCACGAGGAAAAATAACTGCTGATCAGTCATACATACATCCCACATCAGCAGAGCTTAAAGAATTAAAAACAAACACAATGAGAAGCACATTGTTCATTTAAGCAGAGTCAAGGTGTCGGGGGGACGGCCGCTTTGTGTTCCGGTTAATTTATTTGCACCCCCGGTTCGTCCCCGTGCCGCTGAACCTGAAAGCCTTTTCTGATATATTTGTTTACTGTTTTTGTGTGTGTGAGGTGGCACGCCGCCTCTCTGTGACAGCTACATTTCAGCGCTCTCTTTTCATTCTTATTCTCTTTATCTAATTTCTTTTCTCATGGCATAAACAAGGAACTTGCGGAAATTCAATTACCGCGGTCTTTAGAGATTCCCCTGTATCGGCACCATCAAGCTCTCCCCTGCTTTGCTTTAGCCTCAGAACGAGGCTGCTAATTTATTCAAGAGCGACACCACGCACGGGAACTGCCTAAAAGGTGGCCGAGGACTTATTCGTTACCAAGGCTTTGTATGTTTATTAATGCTATTCAAATGAAGGGACAAAAAAGCCAAAGACGTTTTCCTTGGCTCCAGAGGAGTTGGCTGATGACACATTTGTCAAATGATGTGGCAGCTTTTCCCTTGCCTCCCGCCACCTCCTCCACCTCCACAGCTTTACCCTTCACATGTCAATAGATTCCAGCGCAGCCAGCTTCATTTTTGCATTGTGCTGCGGCCAGGGCCTTTTCAGGAATGAGTGGGATGGAGGTTCCAAGGTTAGTTCGGCGCTAATTAGCTTCGTGTAAAGAGGCGCGGGAGGAACTTCAGAGCACCCTATGCTTGTCCCGTAACTTCTGCCACCCTCTTGTCCCTGCCCGGACGAAACCCTGCTCTCCAGCCGACTTGGCTCTGATGGGCCGTTGTCAAAAGTGTCAGGCCGCGCATGAGGTAGAGGGGTGTAGAATCCGTCCCCCCACTGGGCTGAGTGCTTGTTAGCATGGCATGTGACAATCTGGACGCATGCAGCGAGAAAAGCAAGGGTGCATAGTGACACTCCTTTGGAAAAAAAGAGGGCAGAGGGGTTGCTGCTGCATAATGACGCTTTGGAGGAGCCAGGAGCATGGTCCGTGTGATTTGAGCTCGTAATTTGTGAGCAGCAATTTCCTGCGAGCAGCGTCTCTGAACGATATTACGGGCAAAAAAAAAAAAAAAATCATTACGCTAATTCATCACCCTCCGTTTCTTCCTCCTTCGCCGTTGTAGCCTGCGTGCGAGAATGTTTTTAATTACCGATGTGGATATTCACAAGGGAGGAAAAGGGGAGAACGTTATGAACGTGGCTTTCTGGGCTTGTTTTTTTTGGAGGCCTCTATTTAAAGATTTGTGTGTCCTGAACTATTTTTGGGACTCCTGGAATACGGCATTAATTATAGCAGTCTTATTGGATTCCCGTTATGGAGCGAATGCCCGTAGTTAGCATTTTAGATGGTCACTATCGGAGTTATGATTGAATGCGCTCCGTCTAATTCCCCGTTCTACCGTTAGCGTAAGCAGATTTGAAGCACGGGGCTGCGGTCTCCGCCTGCCCAAATCCAGCCGTCCTAATTTAGCTTTGTTGTGCAGATTATTGCCGCGGCGTGCTTTTTTTTTTACGCTGATTATTCCTGTCACATCCTCTGCGAACGCTGTGTTTCACAGCATATGCTTTTACACGGCTGCTATTACACTCCCACCACAGTTTGGTGGTCACAGTGCTCAGGAGTTGTGTTAACAAGTTCTGTTCTGTACCCAGCATCAATATGGATGACTCCAGCTCGCTACACTTGTTCCTGTGGCAGCACAGGGGCAGACCAGACACACTAGGCATGCCCGCTCGCCTCTTGTTAATTTTTCCTTTATAATGTATTTATGCTCCGAGCCCAGGATTTACTGTGATCGGATGCCGCCGTTTCCGCTTAGATCACTGAGTAGCTTTGGCACGCAACAGCTTTCCCTCGCTCTGTCCCTGCTTTCCCCCCCTTTTCCCCCTTCTCTCCCTCTCTCTTTGCTTCCACTCTCATCACTCCTCTTTCCCCCTCCCCCCTGCTTTTACCCTCCAGCACAATTTTGTCTGTTCTCCACTCTCCCTCCTGTTTTTCCAGAAATTAAGGCACTTGATTTTGCAGCCTGATGGGCAATTTGTTCTTTATTTGCAAGACCAGGCCACGCTTTTCTTTTGAAGCACAATGCATTTCGGTGGAAACCGCAGTCAGCAAAGTCCTGCTCATGACCATTCTGCTGCTTGTAGTATTTATAGGTGGATTCATTTTGCTTCTGCCTTTTTTTTTTTTGCTGTTCTCGAAATGTGTGTGCACGTATTATGCAGTTGCAGTACCACGTATCCAACAAATCAGAGCAACCTTGGATGATGCACTGCACCGAGGCTAGGATAGGATTCCAAACATACACTAACGATAGATAATCCCAAACAGAGCTTCTCTGAGGTGATGTCATGCAAAGAAGAAGCACTTTTGATTCCCTAAATAATCTTTCTATGAAGAGCCATATTCGGGAAATGTGTTGTGTAGATGTGAAGAACCTTTTTTGAAACTTTAAGCGCCCAGATTCTGCGTAGTATGAAAACTAGATACACCCATAAGGAATCAACCGACAGGAATGAAACATGGTGGGAGGGTTTGTAAGGGGGTTAGTAGGTTTGACATTGTGAGACATGCGAATGATTCAGATTCCGTGCTTAGCCAAGCATGTGTCATAAGCAGATCCAACAGACTGATCCAACAGCCACAGTTGTGGACATTTAGCCAGCAGTGATCTTCTCCATGAGTCATCCTGTTAGTGCTAGCACCATTGACAGACCTGCATGACACAGGACTACATGCACGCAGACCATTACAATGTGATGTGCCAGACCAACGAATCGGTGTGAAGCACCATGGTTAGTGCTAAGATGATCGGTTTGTTGTCATGCGTTTCATGTCCAGAAGGCCTGGTGTCTCTCCACCTTCACCCACCAATCTGCACTGAGAATACTTATGCTGCATGGGATGGATTATCGCCGGACTCCATTAGGAACCTCTGCAACTTCATTTGGTGGTTCATTTCATATCATGTATGTATGTTTTAGCCTGCCTGCCACTAACTACCCTTCAGGGATGATTAAAGTTCTGTTGAACAAGAAACACTGAGAATAAAGTTTATAGATCTTAGCAAGACACCTCCGAAAGTTGACACTGAGGCATTGCATTTCAACAGAGGAGAGACATTGTCAAGTTTGAGAGAGGAATTGGCTTCCAATTGGCATTTTACCTGTTCCACCTTAAATGATACAGCAGTTCCATTAAGGCATCATTGAGAAACTGCTTCACCATTTAAGGCGGAATGAGAAAATTCAAACAAGAAGCTTGTGAAAAGAAGCGGATCTCATTGAGCTTCATTGAGAGTTGAAAAGCAAGAGGAGGAGTGAGAGGGTTGCTCAGTTTCTGCTTGACAGGTGGGTAACATGGCTTTTGGGGGTAGGGCTTCAGAAGGACCAATGAAGGGATGGGGTTATTTGTTTTGCTGTGGTATTAAATCAAATGCTGCTCCTTTAGGGGTGCTTCCTGTGCAAGTTGATGGCACGATCTGTTTTACCTGTCCACACCAAAGCATGGCTGTTTTAGAGATTTCCACCATGGAGAGCGTGTTCCCAAAGCTCAGTTTTCCAAAGAACACTTAGAAACACCATTTCCATGTGAACGGGAGGCCTGAACACAGAGAAACAGCAACGTTTTCAAAAAATATACATGTGAAGGTGGTCTGAGTCTCATTTCTAAAGCATCCCCTGAATCACAGCACAGGAGCGCACTCGCCACCTCAGCACTTCTCGTCCTTAGCTTAAACCCCTGTCACTTTAGTGAAATAGCATAATGTGGAAAGCGCTCGTCATGGGCTCTTTGCGGATCTGTCATGAATAGCCAATGAGAGCAGGAATAAGGAGGAATAGCTTGTGAAGTTAAGAGTCTAAATGGTTCCAAAGCTGCTAATAACACATCCCTCGGCAGCAGTCGACCAATGGCTGGGGTGGAACAGAGACGGCAGCAGTGGCTGGAGACGCGGATTGGCTGTCTCACCTTTTGACGTGCCAGACCAGACGAGCTCAGCTCAGCTTAGCTCCGCGGAAGAAGAGAAGCTGTTAAATGAGCTTGAAAGGGCAGAAGGAGTTTGGCTTCCTTCTACAACACCATCAAAGCTTTTCTCGGGCCTGTCTCCTTGCGCCTTGTGCCTCAGTCGTCTCTGACCCAAATCAAAGCACATGGAGAGAAAAATACTCCATTTGGCAGTTTGGGGGTACGGCCGGTTCTGGACAAGCAGGCCAGCCTTTGAATGTGCGCTGTGGAGGACGGGGGCGGGGGAGGGAAACTTCCAGCCTCCTTGAGAAGCTGTAGCTTTAACCATCTCTTTCGGTTTAGTCAGCAAGTGCTACGTTCAGCAATGCATTTTTAATTCCTGTTTGCTTTGGCAAGCCGGATAGGCATCCGCCTTTTGAAACGGTTGTTTGAAGAACTCCGGAGAAGACGGCAGATAGATTCTTCCTGCGTTTGGGAGCTGTATGGCGGATTCGGTCTGATTTATCAAGGCTGTAATGCTGGTGTGGTTAAAACATGCCTTCGTTTTTCAAGTTGCTGCAGTGTCCTTTCCTGGTAATTCTGTCTCGCTCATTATCTGGTTGGAAATGCCAAGCGAATGCTTATAAAGAGCACGATTAAATATTAAAATGAGGTTTGAGTAACATTACTGTGTCTGCATAGTAATGCTCTTACACAATTGCGGGCCCGAAATGAAGGAGTAGCAGAATCGCATTACCCTTTGAATAAACAGTGCCAGATGCTGCATAGGAGTCCCTAACTAACACCCATAAAGTTGACTAACGGCGAACGAGCAGGCCCCCTGTTGACGGGGGCGCCGCCGAGAGGTCTCAGAAGCTGCTGAAGTTACGGTCCCCCTTCCCACCCCACCCCCCGTGCAGATAGATTCACCCTGCTCCCTGTTTTATCCCCTTTGTTCATTAGACTTCTAAAGGAATAATTAACAAGGCTTTAAAGCAGCTTTTATGGATCACCTGCTGTCCCCAATATCATTTTTGTGATTGCGCAGCAGAAAAGCGCCGGAAACATTGACGCTAACGTCTGGCACCGAAAAGTCTTGCAAGATCAGTAAGTCTCCAATTAAAGCAATATCCCTCAGTCCACATTGCTCAGCACCTGGATCCTTCAGGATGACTTTTATCACAAGACAAAGGGAGGACAAAGGGAAGGTCTACTACACTTGTAGCATCATATCCTGCTTCATATACTCACACCTAAACTGTAAGGCCTAGAATGTCCAGGGGGTCCCCCATTCTTATATTCCGGTACACATGTCTCCTTCAAGGCTGTTCCACACTGCAGTATCTACTGGGGTGGGCATATTCCCATCAATACTCATAGATGCCCACCAAATTAAATGATGTAAAATAAATAAATAAATAAAAGTATTCCTTAACTAGCTTTTCGTAAAGTTAGGATGTGTCAGCGCCCAGGACTTCATCTCAGCAAAGTCGGATGAAGTGGGAAATGGGACAGTTTGCAAGGTTAGCTATCATAGCTACATTGTCTAATTAGCCAACAATGGTCACGAGTGTATTGAACTTGCGTCAGGCCGCCATGTTTGTAGGTAATGCAACCTACATGGAGCCCAGCATGGAACTGTTGAGCCTCCTAATGGTTTCCTGGGTTAATCCAGGCTTGAATGTTAATGCCACTTGAATATTCCCACCCAGTTCCTGCAGGTTTTGCATGAGGAGTGAAGATAGGGTGACACCAGGCCTTCCGACAACAAACCGTCCATCTTGGCGCTGACCACGGTGCCTTCACACACGGATGGTTCGTTGGCCGTCTCCACCAAGACAAGAGCACTCGGTTACAGTCTGGCTACGGTGACTTTGACATGATGCAACGGCCTGCATACATGTAATCCTGTGTTGTCTGCCAATGCTGTGCAGCACATTATACTGTATATTGGGCTGGACAGTGTCATATGACAAACAAATACTATTGAGCTGCATCAAGAGTATATCGTCGCTGTCCAAATAAAAACAGGTATCTCCAAAATGGCAACTTTACAGGAGAGGCCAAAAATCTCATTTATTTTGAATGGAAGTCAATGGAACCAGACGTCTTTCCAAGCAGTTCTGGGCCATTTCTGTTGGTGCATTCTTCATGAAATTCACACACAGTGTACACAGCAGCTCATGTGATCAAATGAGGCTTAAAAGTAAAAATCAGCAAAAATGGAGAAACATGTTTTGCTTTGGACAGTGACGATATGTTCTGTATCCGGACATGAATTGTTTCAAATGTAAGCCTGTAGATTAGTTGGATGTAGCATATCTAGAATTTTGATATATAACACATAAATGTAACAGCATTGGTGAGAAATGATAGGAATGAAAAGAAAAGATGAAAGGAAAAGAGCAGATTAAGCAGAGGAATAGCTCAGTATGCATCTCATATGTGAGAAACTCAGCTCTAGAAAGCTGATGTTTGCTAGGGGGGCTTGCTTGGGGGACGGACTCTGTGGGCAGTTCTATAGACGTGACTTTCTGCTGAGAAAGCAATCAAATACTGATCTATCCCACAGTTAAAATATCCCGTCACCAGACATATCAAGACACCTGGTACTGAGACTCATGCATGCGGACTCTCCGTGCATGTGGTGAAGCCTGTGAAGGATTCTTACACTGTGGCACTTGGAAGTCTGGCAGAACATTAGCACTATATTACGTGTGAGGTAAGAACTGCTTCTAAGTATTTCTCCAGGGCTCAATCAACTTGAACTGCGCTGTACTGTACCTCAGCCTGAACTGCCACCGGGTTAAATCTCGGGAGACGGATCTGAAATGTTTACTTTCCCAACACAGAAGCCGTGTAGATACAATTTCATGGCCTGGTTAAAGCTTTCTTGAGCGCTGCCACCTCTGCTGAACTCTGGCTCCGGCGTACAATCCGTGTGTCACCGCGAATCCACTCAAAATTCACAAATATATTTGTTATGTCTGAGGCGCCCAAGCCCGGTAAATATTATCATCCTACGAGCAAACAAACAATCCTTTGGAGGTAGATAAAAGGCGAGAGGCATGTGGCGAGGTAATGGGACTGCGCTATTAGCGGTGTCACTCATTCTGCCAGGCCTGTCAGGCCCGCCGCTCGCTCTGACGCCATCTCCCTCCCCTCGTCCACCTGCTTATCTCCCAGATAAATTAACTCGGGCAGCAGAGGCGGGCGGGAGCCGCACATCCACACCTATCGCAATTCACGAGAGCTGAGCACAGATCACCGCTCTGTTGACTCGAGTTAATAACGTAGAGCCGCAGCATCGGGACTGACAACTCCGTCAGAATTCCGAGAACTCCCAAGATTGACGGATGCGGAAGGAGAATAAACACTCGCTAATTACGTGCAGTCCTAGTGCTTGCTGGAATCTGCATCGACCCAATGCGGACCCCTCACACCATGGCCCCGACTGATGCTCATCTTAACGCGGCACTGAAAACACAAGGTCTACCTGCCACGCTGTGCCAAACACACCCCTCGTGCAATTAGCCACCCACCTGTAAAGAGCATGGCCTCCACTTGGAGGCAGACATGATGCAAGACACGTGTCAGCACTGCCACTTTTAGCGCCTGTGCTCCAAAGCTCGCCACACTTTCAACCACACAAACCTTCTACCCACAAAGCAGCTAATACGCATCCTCGTACTGTAGCAGTTCTCTAGATTTTATATTTATATCATACACCATTTATTCATATAGTTAAGCCTTTATTAGTTTACATGTTTTGTTGAACTCTCTATATTACATATATAATATATTATATTATATATTATATTATATACTATATTATATTATATAATCATTGTTAGGTTTGATAGCTTTTAATATCTTTTCTTCTTCTTCGATTTCCTGTTGTTTTCTTGGGCTTGATTTTGTGTCATTGGTAGAGAGGGGCTATCCGGACCCTCTGGTTGAAATGTTAAATATGTTATTTGTAATGTTATGTAATTATATCCTAACAAAAAAAAAAGGTAGTTGGACAAAGAGTTGCACCCAGGACCAATCAGCTGACAGGAATGAAACTTGGCGGGCAGGTTTGACGCTCGGCCGCACATGTAACATAAGCTTAAGGACAGGCCTTATCACCGTACCTGACTGACCCGACAGCCACGATAGCCGTCCTTAATAAGTCATCCTGTTAGCACCAGCACCACTGGCAGACGACTGCACAACGCAGAACCACATGCACGCAGACCGTTACGACCGCCTTAACACCACATCAACGTCAACGAAGACTGCATAGAGTGACCCATAATCAAAGAAGCGGGTCATCTTCAGTGACAAGTCCTGCTTGTCACACGTCCAGAAGGCCAGGTGTCACCCCACCTCCATCCCTACTACAAAATCCGCAGAAACTATGTGAGAATATTTACGCTGCGTGGGATGGATTATCACAGGACACCATGAGGAACCTCTACACTCCATGCCGACTTGTGATACTGTGCTATGATGTTCATGTTGGGAATACTGAGCTAGCATCTTCTCATAGCTAACTGAAGACCCATAGTCATTGGAGCTTGACATGGTGCCGTAAACCATTAGGATGTTCTCTTGAGAGGTCTCATGCACGTTCCTCCAAAGTTGCATAGTGCTAATGCTGGCTTTGTGGGCCCCGAGTGGCAATGATAAAGATACCATTCTCCTTATTATAGGTCAGTGGACCATCAAAGCTGTTAAATTATTTGATAATGTTACCAAAGCAGAAAGCCTCACTCTGGAGACTACTGTGGCACTGCTCTTAAACGTGAGTACCCAGCTAGAAACGTTCTGAGAACCTTCTGTGCGATGCAGTGTTCCATTAATTTTCCCAGAGGGAAGTTTCTTTTGGTTCCCAGAATGTTCTTTCTAAAGGTAGGAGAACCTCCTCTAAAAACATTCTGTCCTCTGAACGCCCCAGTTAAAAGGTTCTGTCTTACTTAACGTGTAATCTTAACATTGTTTACAGTTATAAACATCTTTAGAACGTTCTTTGAACATTATCGATTAAAACTATATTGGAACTTATAGATAATGTTAGCCGAATGTTCTGGGAACGTTCCCTGCTAGCTGGGTAAGCATGTTTACAGCAGGTGCAGTTTTAGTTGTTACTTTAGATGCTTTGTGCTGTATTATTAATGTGTAAATATTAGCGTATACCTATCGTCCAATGAAAAACATTTTTATCGATTTTTACTTTTATGCATCATTTGAACACAGCAGGTGCCGTTTACATTGTGTACAAATTTTATGAGGAACGAACCAACAGAAACTGCTCAAAAATGCTTGGAGAAAAGTCTGGTTCCATTGACTTACATTAAAATGAAGCTAGGTTTTTGCCCGCTCCTGTAAAGTTGCCACTTGTTTTTCTTCGGACTGTGCTGATATTAATAATAATTAATATTACAGTAATAACAGTATCAGTAGTAGTGTTACAATAACTGTGCTAGCATGCTTTCCACCCGAACATACACCGGAAACCGCCAATTATTGGAATATACTGATCTTCAGGATGATAATGGAACCAAGCATCAGCGGAAGCAATTCAGTGAGGCGTAGGCTAGCTTCTCAAATGATTGTCAGACACGCTGACAGGTGTAGAGTCCTGGCTTCTGCCCACAAAGGTCGTCTGTCACAAGGGGTTATTCCTGGCTGTTTGTGTGCCAAAGCAGGGAACTCCCTGAGCCCACCAGTGTCTTGCTGAGAGAACAGCCTGCTCAGAGCACTCCAACGCTGCCTCATTACAGCTCTAGCTAGCTGCTCCAGCCCACAGACAAAACCCTCATGAATGAGTCTTCCTCTCTCAAATCTTAACTCTCCTGCGGAAGTAATAATGGCCAGGAAGTCCTCTGGCCTGTTGCTTTCCCTTTTCGCCAGATGTGGAGAGATGTAATCCATCCATCCATGCATCCATCCCTCCACCCATCCATCCCTGCTCAGCCTGATGAGTGTGCTAAGATTAAGACCTGATTAAGAGGTGTCTGTAATTGAATTCAAGAGATCCTGATGTGCATTAAGATGGACAGTGGGACAAGATAAAGCTGGATGAGAGACGGAAATGTAGAGGCTTCCAGCTTCTCAGCAGCCCATTAGAAAAAAATACCTACACCTGTTTTCTCCTGTTTTTTTAAATGATGGAGTAATTTTGTGAAATATTACAATAAGTGGAATACAGCAGAAAAATACCATCCCATAGGCTTCTGCAGGGCATGGAAGTGACAGCAAAATTACTCGAGCTCTAATATGCCACTCATGCAGTGATGCAACATTCTCCAAGAGTGTTGTTAGCCTATCATGGTGAGACCTGATAGAGAATGCATACACATAACCATGTGACTGGGTGTCTTTCCAGGTTTAAAAAAACGAGCTCACATTTTACTGAGTAAACCACAGAAAGGTTCATATTCTTTCAAAAGATTTAAGATTTAAGTGTTTGTCATATGCACAGAGAAACAAGCAGTTGCACTGTACAATGAAATTCTTACTCTGCACTCGCTCCCGGACTTCAAGTACTAAACAATTACAATATAAATACTGAGTACTAAATAAGAAAGAAAAGACTAGAGAGAAGAAAAATACATGTATGTATATAAATTATAAAAATGACAGAACGGTGCAACAGCAGGCAGTTATAGATTCAAATAGGTATAAATGTATCATATACACAGTGTAAATACAGGGGTTGGACAATGAAACTGAATCATTGTAGTGTGGGAGGTCTCATGGCTAAATTGGACCAGCCTGGTGGCCAATCTTCATTAATTGCACATTGCACCAGTAAGAGCAGAGTGTGAAGGTTCAGTTAGCAGGTAAGAGCACAGTTCTGCTCAAAATACTGCAATGCACACAGCATTATGGGTGACATACCAGAGTTCAAAAGAGGACAGATTGTTGGTGCACGTCTTGCTGGCGCATCTGTGACCAAGACAGCAAGTCTTTGTGATGTATCAAGAGCCACGGTATCCAGGGTAATGTCAGCATACCACCAAGAAGGACGAACCTCCACCAGCATCACGTAGTGACCTGGCCACTATCCTGCAAGAAGAATGGCTTAAACTCCCTCTGACCACTGTGCAGGACGCAGTATATGTCATTCCCAAGACCAACTGTAGCTGTATTGGCCGCAAAAGGAGGCCCTACACCATACTAATAAATGATGGTGGTCTAAAACCAGGTGTTTCAGTTTCATTGTCCAATCCCTGTATTCAGTATAAACAGAATAATACAGGTCTTTGTGGAGAAGTGATAAACTGAATCACCAGTCTATAAAAAGTTAAGCAGTTAAGAAGTCTGTTCTTATAGGTGAGAGGACTGAGCATGGACTACTCAGCACTGTTCATGTTTTATTCTAAATGAACAATACAGATTCTGATAGTTGAGTTTAAATTGAGTGATGTTTGTTTTCATAGTGGCATATTTTTAATCAGTTATTCTTTTTATTTTTAGTTTTATCAACATTTACTTTTTAGTTACTGTCGAGTTATAAATTTACATCTTCTATTAATTTATTGATGTCATTATTTGCTATTTTTTATTAAATTAAGTTTTCGTGCAAAAATGAATTACTTTGAAACTATACTATATTATATATAGTTTTATATATTTATTTTATATAGTTTTATATATTTTATATTTTATAACCATAAAACATTTTGAAAAAACATTTGTATTTTTCTCAGTTTGACATTACAACTAAAGCGTAGTGGTGGTACAACTTTACTGATATTGTTCAGTACAACAGAATACCTTATACACTTAAACTACAGATCAACATTCATATCTCATTATCCCATATCTCCCTCTAATGGTTATTGAAGTGGAGTTAGAGTACTAGATAACAACGTGTAAGGTAAATAATGAAGGCTTTAGAAACCGATTCACGTACCACACAGTGATGGTTAATTGGCAAAACATTCAGACCGTATATACAGTATATACTATATAAGTCATATATGTGTTACTTCTACAGCTTATGCAGCTGAGGATATGACACTGCCACTGTGCTTGTGGTTGTTGAAGTGTTTTTGATCTGTGGCCTGTGGAAGCCTATGAGGGCTAATTTTCCAGCATGTCTTACTTCAGAAACATGTATTTCTTAAAAAGCGCCGAAAGTGTTTTTTAGGAAAAATATTAGAACTCTTTCATGCTGAGAGCTGAGCCTCATGGGAAGGGTGAGGACGACCCTGTGAAAACATGCTGATGAGCTTCTCTCTGTGGTCCAGACACGGTTGCCCGTTTTAGCAGTCAGGGGAATAGAAGAGTTATTTAAGAAACAGTAAAAGAGGATAAATCTGTACAAACAAGGGAGGTGGGAGGCATTAAAGTCTGCTTAGCATTTTTAATCTTCAATTTTCATTTTCTCTGTTTGGAGTTGTTGAAATCCTTCCAGCGAGTCAATTGCCTTTAAGTCTGATGTTAAATATGAGCTAATAATGGTGGCTTATGGAGCATTGGACTTTCAGTGAGATGTCTAATGCTACAGGGAGAAGGATATTATATGATTTCTGATTTTTGTGCTCTTTGCTGCTGTGCAATGCAGAAGTGAGCACATCTGACAACCCCAACTGGGGTATGGTAATTGAGGGGGGAAAAGGATACTGGGGTATTTAGGGGCAGCACCAGGATTGTATTATATATGTAGATGGCCCAAAATGCATACGTATGAGACGACTTTAAATGGAAATTCCACTGATTCTACTGTTTTATCCGGTGGTTGAGACCTGCAGAGTGGGATCATTCAGACTGGTTTCATGTAAAATAGCACATTTTAAGGAAACTCATTTCTCTACAGTGGTGGTGATTTGAATCATTGGTCATGATGTCTGCAAAATCCACAAAAACCTCTAAACTCCAGATTTTATGTACACTCATCCTCCAAAGTGTAGTTGCACCCAGAGGGAAGTGTGGATACGCACACTCAGTGTCTCTCAGTATGGCATTGGGCCACAATCTTTGCTAACACAACATCCCAGTCTTCTCAGCATGGAGTTGTAGAGGTTCCTAATGGTTAGTGTAGCTCAGCGGGTAACACCACTACCCAGAGTGCCCTCTCTACATGTGGGAAACTGGGTTTCAAATCCCGGTCTAGGTGACTATGCTGTGCTACACTAATAAGAGTCCTTGGGCAAGACTCCTAACACTACATTGGCCTACCTGTAATATGATTAACCTTGTAAGTCGCTCTGGATAAGAGCGTCAGCTAAATACCGTAAATGTCCTGTGAAAATCCATCCAATGCAGCTTGAATATCCTCTC
This sequence comes from Prochilodus magdalenae, assembly GCA_024036415.1. Lineage (NCBI taxonomy): Eukaryota > Metazoa > Chordata > Actinopteri > Characiformes > Prochilodontidae > Prochilodus > Prochilodus magdalenae. The sequence goes on along the minus strand of JAMWET010001884.1, from coordinate 153,510 downwards.
ACAGTTCCTGCAGATTTTGCGATAGAGGTGGAGGCCTTCTGCTTTTGTCTCTCGTGACTACAAACCGTTGGCAAAACCAATGCTTGAGTGGGTTATTGGAGGAATCTGAAGAATTCCACGCTGGCTGTGGGGGTATTGAAGCCTGGGGAGCAGAAGAGTGCTCAGGAAAATATAAATGTTACATACAGGTGTATGAATATCTGTAATAATTTAGGGAGTTGATTCAAAGCCCCCCTCAAGGGGCACAGCCCTGGTAACACTTGTACAGTGGATAGAGGGTATATAAAACCAAAAGTTCTTCCTCTGCTTTCTTCCTGTTTGGTTTTAACTGATGTAGCAGTTCCACGCGGATGGCTGTTTGGATGTTAGCATGTAACTGCTGCATTAAAATGGCCTTTTTAATATCAGCCTCGAGATTAGTTCATCAGAATCAGCACAATCTGGTACTGACTGACACAACCAGTAGTGCTTTACAGAGTGAAAAACAAGGTGACATTGAGAAGACTGTAAAGAATAGGGTACTTGAGGAGGAACAACAGGTAGCCAAGCTGGTGGCCAGTGAGAAATGCTTACCTTATACTTAGCTAGCATTAGTTTACTGACTAGCTTATTGACTCTAATGATAAAATTTTTGACCAGTTTTGACTTTTCATCACAAACGAGCCGCATTCAAACATAGTTTGAATGTAGAATGTATAAAACCTGTACATGAAAAGAACTTTGAATATAGAAAAAACTTTATTTTCAATGTACATCAATGTAATCAGACTTTTCCAAGTAAATTGGGCTATTTCACCATGAAAATTCAAGCACAGTGTAAAGGGCAACAGGTACTTTCAAATTATGTCATAAACTGAAAAACAACTATAGGCTAATGGAGATCGGTTTTGAAAATGGAAATTGGAGAAAAGGTTGTGTTTCAACAGCAGCGCTATAAAAGTGAAAAATGAAAAGGGCGGACTTAAGGTGGGGTGGGGTGGGCTGGCCTGCATCAAGTACCACCTGGTCTCTAAGCCAGTCCCACTCTAGCCTTGTTCAATACTATCATAAAATAGTGTTACAGGTAGCAGACAACACAATATCACCACAAGCATCTCCAAAATGGCAACTTCACAGGAGAGGGCAAAAACATAATTTACCTGTGATGTAAGTCAATGGAACCAGATGTCTTTCCAATCAATTTAGCCCATTTCTGTTGGTCCATTCATCATGAAATTTCCACACAGTGTAAACAGCAGCTGCTGCGTTCAAATGATGCATAAAAGTAAAAATCTACAAAAATGGAGATGACATGGATTTTTTTTCAGTCACTGAATGCTTCACACATCTGGTTCCTATCACCACCACTGTGAACACTTCTGAAATGTTTCTCTACAACTGAGCATTTCCCATGCAACCACTCATAAAGGCTTTGTTTACAACTTAACTATTTCATTCTGCAGAAATTTTGAAACGTACTAACCCCATTTAATGAGGCCTGTCCGCCGCCCTTCTGATCGCTTCTTCTGAAAGATATGTGAAGTATTGGCTCGGACATAAAGAGAAGCCAGAGGACAAAGGAAAGCATTGGAATGGCATAGGATTGAGATCGTGCCAGAGATATTCTTTTTTTTCTTCTTGAATGGTGGGGGCACCCTGGGAGTTTTTGACTCGTCTCTCCTTATTGGACGGGCCCTGCTAATTGGTTTAGGTCAAGCAGCCCTTCGTGAGAGTAAGAGAGAAGGCTTGTTCCTCCAGGAGCTTAGCAGCATGGATCAATACAGAGGGAAGGTAGTAAATAAATGGGGCGAAAAAGCAACTGTTCTGGTAACAGAGGCAATCCCAGCCCTGCCATAGCGAGACTCTGCAGCCAGAGTAATGTGCGGCTTCCATGGCCAACCATCCAGCTAACCAGGGCCAAAAAAAAAAAAAAAGGAGCCCAGATTCACACGGAGAGATGAAACAACGTTGCACCGTAGATGAGTGGGGGCTGCAGAGGCCTGGGCGGATGCCTGAATTTTTAGCAGCGCAGCCAGACGGGGTCTTGTCTTTAGAGAGGAGAAGATCAAAGAGGGGAGTTTAAAGGGGAGTTGGGGTCTGCTTAAGGATCTCTCTCCCCGGCTTAGTTTTTTGGGAGGATTCAGGTGCCCGGCGAGCACGCCGACGTGGTGCACCATGCCTCGGCATTCTTATTTTCCCTTGTTCCGCAGAGGTAAAACATGCCATGCATCGGAAAGCGGGGGTTTATCAAAGATGCTGCTTAAATTGTCTCTTTTTACTCGCCTCGCCCGCCGCTGCCGCGCTCCTTTTGAACGTTCTGCATCGGCTCCCCTGGCTGCCTCAGTAGTGGCTTCAAAAAAAAAAGTGACTGGTTAGAAGTCATCCCAGAGAGAGGTGTATGGGAAAGACGCCGGCGTCTATTAAAAACCCAGCGCTGAATCTCAATGTGCTGTGACATTCTCTCACTCTCTCTCAGCATCCAGAGTAAGTGCTTCATCATTATCAACACGGAGGCCGGAAAAAAGTCCCCAGCGGAGGCAGGCAGCCCACAACATCGGCCGGCAAATGACTTTGCTCTCGAATCCCACCTGTCGGCTCGCTCTTTACCCGCCGGATGATGGAATCAATGAGATGGCCATCATGTTAGCTGAGACGAAAACGCCCTTCTCCGGCTCCGGCTGGGTCAGAAGCGGGGTGTCACTCGAGCATGTAATAAACAGGCAATGACTTGTTCGCTTACCGTCACCTTAATAAACTTTAATGAGTCCGTTCAGCCTAATGCCTTGTGATATTTCATCAGCCCATCAACACACGGAACATGTTTTTCCAGCCCACGTCACCGCGGCCTGTTGTGTGTTGCGTCTTAATTACCTGTCATTTGTAGCCGGGCTCCTGGCGGGGCACGCTGGATGTGGGAGGCTCGGCGGCTGACATGATGAGGGAGCCGGAATCCCTCCGGGTTGCCATGGTGAGGTGATTCTGCTGGGCAGGAGAGGGCTTCATTAATGGCCTTCTTAGCTGTGCTGTTGCTTTTGGCTGCTGATTGGCTTAAGCTTTAGTGCCTCAGTTCCTTATTACGCCCTGGCATCGTTTCAGGAAGGTGAAAGAGGGAGGAACAAAAGAGATGGGGAGAGAGAGAGAGAAAGAGAGAGAGAAAGAAAGAGAGAGAAAGCACTATTGTCCCGTATTACTGGAATTTGGTGGCTACGTTGGTACTGGCTCCTGTGTAATTTGTGCTACGGTGCACTGACTTCAATTAAGCTAGCTATCCACACATAGCAGAGAGCGGGTTTGGTACTGTGTGCTGCTCTGTCGAATGAAGACGCCCTCGCTGGTGGTGTTCTCGTTGCGAAAATGTTCGTGTTGGAATGTGTTGTGTTTGTTTATGTTGACAGATATGCAGTATTTTTAGGTTTGCCTGCATCGTGTGTGTGTGTGTGTGTGTGTGTGTGTGTGTGTGTGTGTGTGTGTTTGTGTACCATGACGTTGTAAGCCAGCCCGGAGATTTAGAGATGTAGGATTTTATCTGCCTCAGCATTCCTCAGCACTCCTTCAACCTTGCAACATTTCTCAGTTTCTTCCCGTTCCATCTGGGACTTCTCGTAGTCTTCCACAGCTGCACTCTAATAAAGCCGGGCTCAGGTAGCGAGCCGGAAAACTCAGCACATCACAGTCTAAAGCTAACAGCAGTTACACATGATACATCAGAACATCATTCTCCCCCTTTCCTACAAGCCATGTCCATGTGGATATAGAGGGTCAGGGCCTGAGCTCCAGGATCCTCTCTCCCTTGCAGTTTTGAGCCACTGACTGGCATAAATACAAGGCCTGTTTTCTACATTTGTCTTGAATTTTATTGGCTTCATTTCCCCGAAGTACACCTAAAATATTCATTCAGTTTTTCCAACCTCTTTCCAGCTTTCTTTTTGTTTTCAAAGATTTTCTTACTGAGGAATACATTCATCAAACGAATAGCTCCACAAATAATTGGAAATGAAAGGAATCAACTAAAAGAAATGAAACTTGCTGGGTAGGTTTGACATTGTGTGACATGCCAGTTGATAAAGTTTCACACTCGGTTGTGCATGTGACATAAGCCAGCATGACCCAGCAGTCACAATTGCAGACTTTCAGCGAGCAGTGATGACCTCCATGAGCCGTACTGTACTGCCAGCACCATCAGTGCAATGATGCAGGACTACTTGCTTGCAGACTGTTACGACGACTGCCCTTAACACCACATTAACATCGCCAGATACCGCAATGGTGCCGTGCCATGTCTCCATGGCAGCGGGTCATCTTTAGTGACGAGTCCCACTTTTCTCTGGTTGGAGACAACCAGTTCATCTGTGTGTGGAGGCACCTGGGTCAGTGCTAAGATGAATGATGAAAGATGAATGTCCAGAAGGCCTCTCCACCTCCACCCCTACCACAAAATCTGCACAAACTGCACGAGGATATTCAAGCTGCATGGGATGGATTATCACAGGACACCATCAGGAAACTCTTCAATGCATGTTGCGTTAGCAAACACGGTGGCCTGACACCATACTAAAAATCACTACTTCTGCATGTGTGACTCATTAAATACTCTCCATATCGCTTTAAATTTATCATCAACCTTTTTTTAGAAAACCATGCTAGAATTTCATGATGAAAGGAGCAAGAGAAAAGCCCAATTCCTTAAAAAACATTCCATGAACTAAGAGTTTGTTCCTTCACCGCTATTGATACCATTTTGGAGATGCGAAGTTCTGTTCCAACAGCTGTGAAACCGAAATGACCTCTGTTCTTATTGGTGGCCCTGTATTCTGCTGTATTCAAAAAGAAGCACCTGGAACAAGCCGTCAAGTCTGGAAGGATCTGGGAAAAGAACTTCAGCTTTAAACAGCACTTTTCGGATGCCTGGACTACTGGATTGCTCCAGTAGCTTTATTGTTCACAGTAACAGCATTCTTTATCACTGAAACATGAATGGGCAGGCTAAACTCTTGGAGGCTGAGTGGGTAGTCATACAGTGCAAGTCCCAAAGTATCCAGAAATCCTGAAGTATCCGCTTCTAATGAGCCAATTCAGCTACTTTAAGGTGCACCCATTGCTGATAGAGGCATTCATTCCTGCACACAGCTTGTATAATCTCTGTAGAATGGTATTGCCAATACAATAGAATTCTCTTGAGCCTAAGGTCATCCTGTGCAGTGCCAAGCATCTACTGGAGGAGCATAAAGACCGCTAACATTGGGCCGGGGTGCAGTGGAGCTGTATTCTCTGGTGATGGAGCTCCAGCTTTAGGATGTGTTGGAGTGGCATTTGTGACCCAGACTTCACACATTCATTCACTCATTCACCTTCTAAGCTGCTTAACATTCTGGGTTGAGGTGTTAAGGCATGGTGTGCTTGAAGCCTAACCCACTACTGGAAGGTAGCGACACCTTGGACAGGTCCCGGCCCATTTCAGGTGATCCAGAGGTCAACACCCAAAATCACTACCTGTCCTGACTAATGTGGTTGTGGCTGGATACACTCAAATCCTCACTGCAGATAAAACTAGTGTAAAGCCTTCCCAGTAGAGTAGGGTAGTTACAGGAGCAATAGTGGTGTCTGAACTTCCTCTGAATGCTGTCTATTGGCTGAAGTAAACCAGACCTCATTAAAGAGGTGGAGACCGGCCATGGGTTGAAATATGAATTGGAGAGTATGAAGTATGAATAGGCAGGAAGTGGCAGATTTCAGTGGAAGGAAGATAAAGCTTACCAGGAACAATAAATGATGATACGTTTACACTGATATGAAAAATATTTATTGAGCTAAAGACTAAGAAGTAGTGTCTCTCAGTAATGGCGATTGTAGCAACATACCAAACGTCTTGGCACAGAGTTGTAGAGGTTCCTAACAGTGTCCTGTGATAATCCATCCCATGCAGCTTGAATATCCTCACACAGTTCCTCCAGATTGTGCGGCCAACACTTATGTATGACTGTAGGGCTTCTGTTAGGTAGGGCCGGCTCCATGACCACAGGGTTGTGCTTCCAGTAACAAACGGAATTGACCGTTCATTGGAACAATGAACGTCCCCACCAAGAGAAAACGGGACTAGTCCCCTGGAGATGACGGGCGCATGCATCCTCTGCCATTCTGATCTCACTAGCAGTTATCTGAATTGCGATCTGAGCTCGTGTGACATAATTACACTATCCATGACGAGTCTGGCACGACACCCGGGACACTCTCACGCGCTGCGGTCTTAGGTGATGCTGATATGGTGTTAAGGGGCGTCGTAGTAACCATCTACGTTCATGTAGTCCTGTGTTGGGCAGATGACTTCTTTGCCTGTCCTTGTTTTGGCCTGTCCAATCATTTGCATGTCTCCCCATGTCGAACCTCCCCACCTAGTTTGATTTGTGTTAGCTGATTCCTTCTGGGTGGAACTTTTTTTTTTTTGATGACGAGTGTATTAACACTGTGTTCACGAATCAACATTTTGACATCACAACCATAAGGAAATTAAAAAGGCCTGTCCTGCTAGCCTTGCTTAGCTTTCCTTCCCTGTGGCTACATTACGTGATGGACTTTTGGAATACTAATTTGTAACGCGTTTGCCATGGCTAACGTCCAGTAATAATGCACAAGGTCGGAGAAACTTTCAAAGACATGGGACTGCAAGAACGCCTTGAAAGGAACGAAGTAGTGAAGATTTATGAAAATTGACGTGAGAAATGCCCGAGAACGACATAACAAATTACCTACATATGTCATACTCCGAGATTAAAAGTTGGGGCCCTTGGGCAACTCGCTTGATGTGATATATCTGAACAGGCACGGCAGTGTCGACTCTTATCTACTACCGCAGCGCCGGAGTTGCAGGTGTGTTTGCGGACAGCCACAGGTAAATGAGGAGATCAAAGCGGGGGGCCGCGGCTCCTCGGCCCTGTAATGAGATGCGCCTCTCAGATGTTGGCTGTTTCCTTCGTCGATAGCTGTCATGTAGGGCTAGCTTCTGTAGGACTGACTGCTACATTCAAACTCTAGAGGTCATTCCCTCTCACCTCTTTTTGCTGTCCATGATGATTTTTAAATGACTAGGCCTGGCGCTCTCCTGGCTAAAACGTGAGGCAATTACGCTGGCGTTAACCCCGTGTGGAACTGTTTCGCTTACCGAAAGATTCTGATTTCCTTCAGGCCACGCGCGAACACCCACATCGAAGACGGAGGCTATGCTACGTCAGAATGCTGTCGCATAGTACCTCTGCATAGGGCTCGGAGATGGTTGTATGCGAACGCTCTTGTGGAAACTTTCAGAAGGAGGATGATTCCTGCCGACAGCTGCTTAGTGTTTAAACTTTGGGTGCTTCTATTTACAGGCCAAATTGAGTGCGGTTGCTCTAGTGCCTTTAACATCTGATAGACCCACTGACAATCTGCTGCTTGTTTCAGGGGGGACTGAAGTGTGTGAAATAAGAACCAGCCCATATAATATATTGAAGACACACCCACACACAACACACTACAGCTAGTAGCACAGAAGCCCACTCAGATATATACACCACACAATAAACGATAAAGAGTAATCCTACATAAGTAGCGGCCCAGCACACATAGGTACTAGGGAATATCTATACGCATAATGTGCACAATTTCGTTTAGAAATTCTCTTACATTTGTGCATCAAAACTTTCCACACTTCTCTCCTGAACGTATATCGGGAATATTTCTGTGTCTCAGAGTGCAGCAATGGTCTTGATGAGAAAATGCAGGCATTATCTGGATAGCTTAGGAATTGAATGACGGGATTGTATCCCAGGTTTGCGAGAGAAAATCCAAAGTGACAGAAAAGCAGATAATACACTGCATGTTTATGGCGTCGGTCCCTTAGGGGTCAGCACAGTCCCGTGATATGTATTAGTGTCCGCACGCATACAGGGCAATTTCTAAAACAATGCAGTGCTTGACATTTTTATGAGTGCAGCGCGACTGTTTTGTATTGTATAACAGGCCTCCTTATCCCATTACGCCCCCTCATGGTAGCACCGAGGTCCGGCGCATGTGGGAAGCCTGGACTAGTGGAGAGATGTAGTCCACCATTGTCTTGCAGCTGAGGTTTCCCCGATTCGCTTCATAAGCGACCTGGAGCAGTAGGACGGGGCCAATGGCACTCTACACGGTCAATGAATCGGATCCGCGTCGTTCAGTGTGAGCGGGGACATGAATTTTCTAGATTATCGGGTTAACACTTAATGTACGTCTGTCTAATCTACCTCAAAATTGTAACTCACGTATGGGAATCCACTACATGTAGCCGCAGGCAACAAGTGAGCCCCCCGTCAGGGTTTGTAGAAAGACAGCGCTCATACTCTTTTACAGCAGACGTACTACTCTGCTCCAATCTGGGCCATATCGCTCTCGCATTCTCATACCGTCCCCACTTCTCAGTGCTAGCAGGTGAGGTCATTACTATATTTAAGAGGCTCTTATGTAGTTGTAAGAGAGCGCTCTAGAGTGCCCCTGATAACTACAGGACCGTAACTCCCCCTCATTCATTCCTTTCAACAAACTGCTATAGCTACACTTGCAAGCTTAGTCTTACAACAAACGCTGTCCACATGGTGCGAAGTCTTCTGATTCTTGTTTTATTTCGGCATTTCCGAGAACCTGATACTCCATCTTCGTCTTCATCCTGGAACACCAACACGGCACAGAACTGTTCTCCGTATCCCTTAGCCATAAGCAAGAGAAACTAGTCTGGTTTTCGTCAACCAGAGTTTCAAACCTCTTTGGTTCGCTCTTCCCGAATCTTCTATACGTTACTCTTTACTTTTAATTTCACTCCTCTTAGTTTAATACGAGGAGCCAGGAGGTCTGCTTGTTAGGTCTGATGTCCTGTGCTGTGGCCCACACTGTTTGGCCCCCCCATGACAGATCATTCGGTGGAGCATTATATCTGTGATCTCTCCCTCTCCGTCACTGGGTAATTCCTTTCTGTGAGTATACATCGTGCAACCTGTGTGGATCTACCTTGCAGTTCATTCCTGCTCTCCAATCCAATTCCCTCCAGAAATGCTATCGTTCCAGTGAGATGGACTAGTCTACTATAATCAGCTATCTTCTTCACAGTAGTCACTCCTCTTGCAAATATTTAAATATGTAAGCTTCTTGTAAGCGTCTTTACTTTATTCCACAGAATAGATCGTCTCTGAGAACGAGCTAGAACCTTGGATATCTATTTGTTTCTTTATAGTCAGTCTGGTCACTGTGTAAATCGCTTCACAAAGGGTAATGTTTCCTCTCTGTATTTCATTCTCTTCTTTTTCTCTGTACCTCTCTCACTATTATTGGCGGCTAGAGAGTGTTTTAGTGAGTTATCTCTGCACATTAATATTAATATGATCTGAGGCAGACGCTCACTCTCTTAATCACGGCCTTGTCCTTCCGTCTGTTCTCGTTTTTCTGTATTCTCTCAAGTTCTCTTTTGTTGTATTTTATTGTTATAGTCTTCTCTTTCTGTGATCTCACGCAAGTCCGCAGTAAGCTCTGAGCAGATGCTGGTTCTTTGCTGGAAGATCTCTCTTCTACTGTTTTCCTGTTTGGTTCTTGTATCTTTCTCTTCCATTTTTCTTTACAACTTGCTACGGTTTTTGTCTATGGTCCTCCTGCTCCACCCTCTCACCGTTTTACTAATGACTCTCTTGCTGTCATTCATTTGCTTTTCCTTTTTTCTCTCAGCTTCTATTGCTTTTTCTGTTTTCTCTCATCTGTCTCTTTCAGATATAAGTCTGGGATCTCTCTCTCTGTGCTCTGTATCTATCTCACTTTCTCTTCTTTCTCAAGTTATCTCTCTCTACTTTCTCATGCTCCTGTCTTTCTCTCTCTACTCTCTCGCACTCTTAGTATACTTGTATTCTCTTTTTTTCTATCCCTCGCTCTCCCTTCTCTCTATCTCTTGTTCTCTCTGCTCTGTCTCATTTTCTGTCTTGTTTTTTTTTTTAACGTTCTTCCTTTTTTACAGGGTTCTTCTCCAACAGGTTTTCTTTCTCTCACATACTCTCTGTCCCTCTCCCTCTCTCCCATCTTTTCTCTCTTTCTCTCCTTCTATCTCTCTTAATTTATTTAAATTTGTAAACTTTATACATTCTCTTGCTTGTTTCTCGACGTACAATTCGTCTGGATTTATTTCTCGGCTGTCTGTGAACATGTCCTTCGTACTGATTGTCGTGTCACTTTATTCTCACTACCTACCTCTCATTCCTCTCTTCATCTCTTCCTATTTTCTTCCTTCCGCACCACTTGTGGGTCCAATATGCTCTATAGCACTCTTTCTCTCGCTTCGAACTCGTATCACTAATTGTCCAATGATTTTCCGGATGTTTCTGTTAACCAACACTCTCCTGAAGTACAGTTTAGAGATCTTCATGGGAGCATCTGTTTCATATATGGTGTCATGAGTTGGCACTGTAGGATACTCAGCGAGGCGCTCCATGCTTATGTGGACATGTCTGGAGATTTGGCTGGATGAATGTGATGTTAAGTTGACATGGGCATGTTAATCCCTCATGTTAAGTAAAACAGTATCGTTCTTTCTTGCAGCACTCTCTACCTCTCCATTTTCTCTCTGCTCCTCTCTGCCCGGCTCCGCTTTCTCAGGACTTGTAGCAGCACCCACCTTACGCCTTTCTTCCTCTCTCTCTCTCTCTCTCTCTCTCTCTCTCTCTCACTTCTCTGTATTTGTCTAGGTATCTCTCTCAAACTGTTCACGATCATTTACTTTTCCTATTCTCATTCTTGTTTTTCTACTTTCTATGTATATCTTTCTTTGTATCTCTCACTCTGTTCTCTCTCTCTTTTTTTCTCTCCATTTTCCTCTCTCTCTCTCTCTCCTATCCAGCCGGCTCTCGCGCATGTGCCTGAGAAAGTATGCCGCCGCTACTTCTCGTCTCTCTCGGACACTACACAGGCTTTTTGCATATCGGGGACGGAGACATCCGGAGTCTCTTGGGTCCTCTGGGTGTCACCGGCCAGATCAAAACTTTTTCTACAACCTCCTCGAAGGGTCGTTCATACAGTTTCCCCTGTGCTTCCTCTCAGTGAGGGAGGCGTGCCTCCGTTATCGTCCACGTCTGTCTCTCTCTCTCTCTCCGCAGGGCTGTCAGGTTGCTGACATTCCCTCTCCCCTCCCCGTCGCGGTTGACCTTGAAGGATTTTCCTCTGCTGTGTGTTGAGACGCTGAGTGCTGTTAGGCCTTCTCTCCTCTTTTTGCTGTTTCTGCCCCCCCAATCCTGTTTTTCATGGCTGGGTCTCGGGAGGCCTGGCTGCCTTGGGGATTCTGTATGCCTCCCACTCACGTTTCCGGGCCGGGACCTTCGGGCGCCGAGTTTGGGCATATTGGCTTTTAAACCGGCAGGAGCGCCGGCAGTAATGTGATTCATTACGTCCGAGTCTGATTTTGCTGCTCTTTTCTGGTTGTCGTTTCTATTACCGTATAATTGAGAGGAAATTGATGCAATGCACACATTGTAATCACAACCTGACGACACAGCTTTCATAAGTTTCAAACACCCTTTTAATTTTCGCAGGTGACCCACTTAAACCGAAGAACCCGCAGACATCTCCATCAGTACGCTGAATGGGGGATGGCTGCAGTGACCGGTGAAAGCTAATCAATATCTTTAGATAGAGGCCCACCTCTTTAGTCAAACAGAGAATCTATAAAGCTCATTTGTTGATAATGATATCAACGTACTACAATGAATGAAACATTACCACGCCTGTTGTTCGCGCTTTGATTATTCAAGCTAGGCACTTAAGCAGATACTCTTTTATGTTTCTCAGGCTACCACTGCCGTCACTGTATCCCGAGAAAAATAAAAATAAATGGCCGTGCTTATTGAATCAAGGACGATTAATTTAGCGCCACGCGCCATGTGATCTACAAGAAACGGCTTTTAATGCGAACCATTTCACAGAGCAAGAACCGCTAACATCCGTGGGCCGCAAGGAGCCCTAAATGGCTGTTAAAGGAGAAGAGAATAACAATGTGTGTCATCAATTAATGATTACCGTGCCACTTTGTTATTGCCGTGTTGTGGACCTCATAAATAATGGCGCCTTATAAGGGGGTCATATGAGCTCCATTGTTTTCAAATGAGGGCCCCGAAGATGTTTGGTCTTTGGCCTCCTGGGTTTTGGTTGATCTGACGTTGTGTCAGATGCCAGGCATTTCAGACCCAGGAGCAATGCTTTTGCATATTGTTGAATACGAGCTTTATTTGGAAAAACCATTGCATTTCAGATAAGTCTGAGAGCTAAGGGTCTGATGAGGTATCTGTTAAGATGGGAACGCTACTGCCCTGGACAAAAAGATGGCCTGCTTTAACTTCCGGTGGCACTCAAGCGACAGAGCAATAAGCTTTGATAGGCGTGTTTTTTGGCACATTCACACATTGTGTCTCCCCTGGGTAAATGTTGAAAGAACTACTCTGCTGACAAAAAATCAACCTCGAAGTCTAGGGGGTTTACAACAGACCTTCCTCGAATCTCACAGACATGATTTCAGAGTTATCTGGTACGCGCCATAAAGTAATATAATGCGGCTTTTCTGTCAGTGAGCATCGCGAGAGCATCTTTACAGGGTTGCAGTGTTATAACGACAGCCACATTAATAATACGCCAAAGATTAAGTTATGCTGCTGGAGCATGCGTGGAGAATAGGATGCAGCAAGGAGTCAAATATCTCAAAATAGCTATGAGGTTTGCTCAGTGAAGAGCTGGTGGCTTGAATTGTGTAGGTAGGTGAATGAGTGTTCAGGTTCTAGTATGTCGGTTCAAATCTGTGTCGTTTAAAGCATACCTGGCTGGGTTTTTGTGTGTTGCAATCCCATCTGGATAACACATCCAGGACACTCGATGTGTTTAAAAAGATCAGGGCTAGTGTCTCATGTGTGGTTTTAGTATGGTTGGTTGTGGGGGGTGGGGGGGGGGTAGAAGTCTTCTGAGGATTGGGTTCACAGTTCGGGACTCCAGGGTTGTTGGTTCTCTTGGTCTTGCTTCTTGATTTTCATTGTGGACAAAATAACATCAAAGACAGATGTTTAATAAGAAAAGGCAGGATAGAAGGGCAGTGCGAGGTTCTTGTGGTCGCAGCTTGGTATAGTCCGGAGGCCGTGTGCGCTTCTCTTTCTTCGGATGGCTAGCCAGCGAGACCTCACTTCTTTATTCTAATTCTCGCTTTTACCTCAGTTACTTAGTCTCTCTGTATTCATCGGTGACGAGAGTGAGTAGAAAGCTGACGTCGGCCCCATACAAGACTCTCTCCAGTTAATAACCCATGCAGTGTACTTCACATGGTGTTTTCTGTATGCATGGTGGACATAGTTAACGGCATTGACCGTTAGTGCTGCATATACTCTAATACACAACTGGGCGACTGATTGTCTTGAAACTTTTTTTTTGGGAATCTCCTTCGCTAACCTGTACAAACCCATTGCGGAATCACATTGCATTCGAATAAAGCCTTACTGTTAGCTCTGTAGCAGTTCCAATCAAACGAGCCATCACGAATCGCCCAAGAGTAAAAGCAAGCGGCTCAAGCGCCCCTTAATCCATGGTCCAATGACGAGCTGCGCCAAGGAAGGGCCGACCAGGCTTATCGAAAATCGACAAGGTCTTCCATCAGCGTGGGAGCACCCAGGTCAGTGGCTAACAATGCTAGCAGCCCCTGACTATGAGTCACTGTTAGACACCTGTGAGGACTGATAACAGAAGCACAGAAATAAGAAAGCCATCTCAATGTTGCATTCAAAGAGGAATCAAGGTCCCGGAGGCTACGCTACACGGCCGTGACACTTCCCTCCTCTGTACGGGGCAGCGACCCTCTCCTCTTGTACGGGGCATGCGCGAGCCCCTAGACGGTGAGGGGGCACATCCCTGATCTACGTGAAGAGTGGAGGAGGGATAGGACGTAAGGGTCTAGAGGCAAAAAAAAAAAAAGGCATAGGAGTCCGTTAAAAGGACGTTCCATCTGTCCCCTAAATCAGGTGTTCTACTAACGGGGGGTTTCGGGCCCCCAAGGCACACGCTTTTCCACTCATTGACAGTGGTACTCTATAGCCTTGCATTAGCAGAATTTGGAATTCAATCATGTTCCATCAGCCTCGGTGTAATCAAGACCTTCGCCCTCTGGTCACAGGAGCGCGTGTCAATAAGCCTCCATCACGGATATGTTGGCAGCAGCAGCTGTGCGCGTAGACGAAAACTCGGCACGGCCTCTTTCCTCAGAGCGCTCTTTAGCCCCATGCTGGGAGGGGGGAGCTCATTTGATTCATGGAGTTATCCCAGGTCCCAGTTTTCTTCTCCCCCTCTATCTTGCTCACTCCCACTCCGGCGCTCCCTCCTTGGCCGCCGCGTTTAATTGTCTTCGGGATGAAGTGCAGGGGCCCATTTTCAATTACAGTAAATTAAGTACATAATAAGGATTAGGATCCATTTCCGCACATCGGCTTTTTAATTGTAACCCTGTTCATGTACTGCTTGTGCTTCTCCGCAAACATGCCGCCACGAAGGAATTGGGCTGGTAATAAGGTTTCTCTATTGACCGATCCGTCTGAGCACACCCAATCACATTCTACAATGCGTTCGGAACGCTTTGGCTTTTGGGGGCTACGTGGGAACGCGGCGCCCGCCGAATCCTATAGTGCCGCAGCCAGCGTGACGAGACACCTGATTGGTTGGCACATGTGCTGTAATCAGTTAAATGGACGAGACAACAGGCTCACAGATCTGCAGCAGAGTGCCAGAGTCTAAGCCAATTGTGTTACGAACAATTTATTTAGAGAACCGCTATTTTTAAGTGTCCCCCCCACCCCCACAGACACAGAAGACATTTTCAGATAAGTTTCATCGACTTTGGCCGACAAGTTTTACAAACATCACTTATGCAAAAGGGGGGAAAGGCTATGTGTTGTTGCAGACCTGTTTGTATGCGATGCCGCGTTGTAACTGTTATGAGGGGGATTAGAGCGCCCTGATGAGGCCCATTATATAGGCCATATAACTTAGGCCGTAGCTCTCGCCGGGCGGGTTGTATGCAGTTCCATAACCCCCGGCTTGCCTGCACCTGTCCTTCTGGCTTTGTTGGAGGGCTTGAGGCAGAAGGGGAGATCGTGCCCCAGGGTGTACTGAGGCCTGGGGAGACGCCGTCTCCTCTTACTGAGCAGACCTCCTGAGGCCCCTCGCCACTCCTTTTTTATCTGGGCTGCTGGTAAGCAGGGACAGTGAAAAGATGCCCCGAGGCTGTAAGGCATACAGTACAACGTGTTCGGAAACGGATGCCACCTTGAAAAGCGCCAGGGAGGAAAGCCTATAACCTGGTCGGGCCATCGCCAAGGAAACCGGGTGTGTTCCAGGATAGGACGTGAGCGCCTGGTTCCCCTGGAACCTCCGCAATGACATCTGCAGTGCTGAGAATAGCTTTTGTATACCTTTGGTCCTAATGGGTGACTCATTTGTTGGATGGTTGGGCTGTGTGGCCGGGGACGACAAATTCAGGGGTGGCTCCTGCTAGCTCTTGCTGTACGCCAACAGACAAGACATATGTCCCATGGGTGGGAGCCATATAGAGTGCAAAGCTGAAGGTGAGGTCAAACTGCCGTGAAACCGCTCGGAGCTTGTAGACGCATTCCAGGTCTCGCTGTCAGAGGTGAAGTAGAGCCGCAAGGCTAAACCAACATTACTCTCACTCCTTGCTACTCACCCTTGCCTGTATCCGCTGCTGAGAAACAGAAAGGCCTCACAAGGGTGGGACGTATACAGCCTCTCTTCCTGGTGCTGTTCTCTACAACCTTGCCTTGACTGAGTTACCGTTTAAAATGCCATTTACAGTAGAACCATATGTCAAACATATGTAGGCCATATTTAACCAATATTAACAGTTATATAATTATATAATTACAGTTATAGAATTTCATGCCTTCTATGTAATGTGTGCACAATTTGAGACTGCTAACACACATGCAAACCTAAATCTGCTGGTGTGGGGTTTGTGGCAGTTTCATCCCTTTCAGCAAAGCGCTCATAGCTCCTCCTTGAGGATAATCGTCGGACTGGTAAACACGAGTGAATGAGTGAGGATGTTAGTTTAAATCAAAGTCTGTTCAGTTAGCGAATTAGCTGGTTATCTAGTAATCTAGCTAGTAAGGAAGACGAGTATCTTAGCTAGTTAGCAAGCTAGTCAGCAAATTTAAGAGTTAGTTTACTAGTCAAGTGGTAAACAATGATCTAGTTAACTGTGGTAGTTGGTTAGCTATAAGCCAGACCTATGACGGCCCTGGCAAACGTATTAGCATGTTGTAATTCTGTCCATTCTCTTTGTCCACCATGTTCTCCAGCTTCCAGCTGCAAACTGTCAGCACTCAGCCTGAGTGGCTGTACTTAGCAGCGGGCCGGCCTGCGTAAGTGCGGCCCTGGCTGCTCAGCAGTATGCAGGTGGAGGGCCGGGTGTGCTAATCCGCGCTAACCCTGCCCGCGCACTGTAATAAAGCACGCACTCAATCAGGACACATCCCCTCCCTGCAGCTCAGCTCAGCTCAGCCCAGCCCAGTGCTAGCCTCCGCAATCAGTGCATGGCGAGCAGCATGAAAGCAAATGAGCTCCAAGTCTAGACACCCCACACCTGCATGTGGACGGCTGGTGGCAGGCAGCCTGTAGCCACAGCATAGCAGTGGAGTGGCTCTCTCCTGAAGAGCCGACGTGCTCCGGTTTGAGATGCCGTTATTGTGAGCTCTGAGGCTGCGTTTGTGAGTCTTCGAGGCAGGGGGCTAATCGAGGATCGGTTTTGGCCTTGCAGTTAAGGAATCTGAGAGGTGGTCTTGATGCTTTTTATGAACATTGGTCTGGTAATTCAGTGTAGCATAGGCGACTGCCCGAGTGGTTAGAAACAGGTTTACTTTACCTGGCATGCTCTTGTGCTCTTTTCCATCAGCGCCTGTTTCCGTGAAAGTGCTAGTTCCAGTGCTAGTTTCCTGGTGTTTCAGGAAACAGTAGGGTTTCCACCAGCTCCGGCATGGTGTTCCCTAAGCAGAAAGGCTTCTGACTGTGCGGCCCATGCAGTAATCCAGCTGCTGAGTGTTTTCTGTGGAGCGCGGCTCCATTCAGTGGGCGCGGGCAGAGTGTAAGTGTTTGTTATGCAGGTTTAATTATGTCCAGGGGGCCCGAATGTGTAGGCCCTGTGTTTACCCACTGCTCCTGTAGCCAATCCACAGTGGACGGAGGCTTGATGTCTCTTTCTCCCCTTGCCTTTTGCAGTGAACGAGGCAATTAAAGGTCATATCAATTAGAGCATGTTGCAGTCTCCAGCCTCATTGTAAAACAGCTGGCTCCCGTGTCAGAGAGGCAGCCTGGAATGATATGAGCGAGTGTTTGCGGTTGGCCCTCCACCTTGCTGCGCGTCCCTGAGTATCGGCAATGTTTATGGAGCACGGCGAGAAGCACTGATTGAGTGTACATGGCAGTTACAGCGATGCGACGGTGATTAATGGGGTGTTCCTGGGGTTAATGACGGCCTGTCCGCCCATTAAAAAGACACGTCTGAATCGTAACCCCCTTCGCCGGCTACGTGGGGGTGATGTTGTTCCAAAACTGGTAATGTTTTTTCCTTCTGTGCCATTGCATTTTCATTCAATTTGAACCAAGCCGTGAGGTTGAGTAAAACTCCCCCACTGTCTAGTGGATAGAACCCGCTGTTTTTCAGGCACAGCACTCGTCCGAGGATATATATCCACTCTACCCCTTCGGGGATCAATAAAGAAAATCAATTAATCAATTACAATTCCTCCGTAGCCCTGGTAACTATAATGCCCGGTTGCCAGATGAAAGAAATAATTGCGGCCATTGATGGCTCTCCATTTGTGGCAAGTGCAGAATGCACAAGGCGTACAAGGCTGTGTTGCCATGGGGGGCTTTCGCCGTGTGCGTCTGAGATTATGCACGTTTGTTTACGAACAGAACAACAGATAGAAGTTGTTGGAGTGCGGCGTGCGGATCCTAAAGTGTGATTAGATCAGGGTTTTAATTCATTCATTTATTCATGGAATTCCGTGGGGCCGCTGCCTCCTCTCGAAAGGCCTCGGTCCAGGCGCCCTCACTTGTTTCATTACGACTGTTTGCGTTAGTTGTAAAGGAAGCAATAAGGCGCTGCTTTTATCGTCTGAGAGCGAGGAGTATGGAACAAAGCAATATAATAACAAGGGGAAACATCATCAGCCGCGTCTCCTGCTTGTTGCATATACAGTAGGGGGTGATTGAGTGTGACTCTGTGTGTGTTCTGCTTGTGTTAGCTGGGAGAGATAGAGGTGTCAGGGAAGCTGATGATGGCTTGTGGATTCTTTTCAGGCCCCTGCTAACGGTCCCTGACTGCTTATGCCCAGGAATGTAACAGCCACATGAATAAATCCAACGGGCCGATGATATGGATGCCAGAATGCAGCATTTACTGCGCAGGCCGAGCTTGGCATGGAAATGAGGTTTGGGAGCAGCTTTGGTGAAATTTGGTGGCCTGCCTTGCAGGTTATGATAATTGCTTCGCGCTGGGTTGAGTGACAGCCGACCCTGGGGCTGTCCGTGAGTACATTATGCAGTTTACAGGCACCGCCCCTTATTTTGCTCTCTCCTAGGGGGCTTTCACTTTGTGAAGGCGCAAGTCGCTGCGAGGCGACACGCGAACACTCCCTTGTTAGTCATAATCGCTATCGGACGGTGTTATGCATTTGCAAGCCACCGTGACAAATTTGCCCATGTTACCTTCTAGGTGGTGTAGCAAGGAATGCGCGTTCAGGCTGTCAGAATGTTAAAGGGTGTGTGGCTGCATCTCCGAGCAGAGATAACACATCTTCTCCCATCTCTAATATAGCAACGTACAGCTCAGTGTACGTCTGTTCATCTGTGGAGCGACAGCAGAAGCCATATACACCAGTTATGTATATCAGTTATACAGCCGATTTGTAATCATGTGGAATGCTTTGGTTGCATCCTGATACAGTAAAATCACAAACAAATTGTGGGAAGCTGAGACTATTAGTCTGCATTCACCTTACCAGGCTGGCTCCAGTGACTACACCAAATCTGGTCTTTTCAAATCAGATTTAAGTCACTTTCATATGTGATCTGATTCATGGGCATGGGACATAAGTTCAGATCAGACTGATGTTATATTCACTGTGCATGTGCCGTCATTCATTTACCATAGCAGCAGAGCATAGCAGCAAAGGTAAGGTTAGAGCCAGCAGCCGATGGTCTAGTAATGAACAGCTGAGAGGAAAAGCTGGTTCTGCTAGTCAGTTAGCTGTTCGTGATACACATGCTTCAGTCATATGGCGCCACTGATTTGGACATATGTATGCAGGTCGTTTCCAGACGCTGGTTCATTCACATTAATGACAGAGCTAAATCAGATGTCTCAGTGTAAACCATGGTGTTAGCGATGAGGCCAGTAGTGTGAGCGTAGCTTTAATGTGAACGTAGCCTCAGTGCCAGAAATGACAAAACTCTATGGTGATGCTAATTAGTGTTAGTGCCAGTATAAGGTGTAGCAGTATGTTAACAACGAGGCACATTAACATTTATTTGGTTCTCCTTAATGTAATGCAGTCATTCTGAAGCTTGGACTTGCTAGACAGGCTACCACTCGTACTCACAGCTTTATTGCATTCAGTGACATTTGTAAGACTTTCGGTCTTTGAGCCTTCAGTGATTTTTTTTTACTCTCAAATTTGGTCCCACCCACTGAAAATCTAACCATCGATTGATTTTAAGGTCATTTCCTAATTAGTGTTAGTGGTTAATCCAACACACCAGGATTTAAGTTCAGCTCCTTAAGTCCTAACCAGTGTGGAAGCTGGCTTGGCAGTAACTACCTTGATAGCACAAGAGGAAGAATCCTGATTGGATCATTGTTTGGGTGTTTAAACCTTTTGTAAACCAGAAAAGGTCACTAAGGCGTTCTCTGAATGCACGGAAGACACTCAGGGGTCACCAATATTTATATTATTGATGGGCAGTATGATTATCATTGTGATAAATCCTTTCATGATACGCCACAATCCACTTTTCTATGCATACTGTAGGTACTGTCAGTAACTAAAGACCTACTTTGATGCTTAAATACAGGCAAAATGAAATTTCCCTGTAACTCTGATTAAGTAAGACACTATAGTCTCTTTGTGTGGTGTCTTAGTGTTGAGCTGCTAGTGAACAATGAGGGGTGAAAAGGGAGGGGTGAGGAGCCCATCCCAGCGTTCATTGGGCAGAAGGAAGGACACCACAGACAGGCTGCCAATCCATCACAGGGCAAACACACACACTCAAACCCGACTCAAACCCAGGCTCAAACCCGACTCAAACCCAGGCTTAAACCCGACTCAAACCCAGGTCCTTCTTGCTGTGATGTGACAGTGCTTAAAAAAATCTAGTGTTCCTCCTTTTCCTTTATTTAAATACAGTCGTATGCAAAAGTTTGGGCACCCCTGCTTAAATTGCTGTCATGAAAACAAGTCCTCTACAGAGAGGATCACATGCATGATTACCGTTTCTTTGTTTAATTTAACATATAAGGGAAAAAAGCGTAACATGTGTCGTGTGCAAAAGTCCCGGGAAGTTTCATACTTTGTGTTTGATGTTTTATTTATTATTTTAATATGTTAAAAAAAGGGGGAAAATCCACGCTCAGCGTCGCATGCAATTTAAACATACATCTCATCAATATAACCAAATACAAAATTCATCATTCAGCTGAGGGACCTACAAAAGAGGACCGAATTGCATATTACCATCAAAAAGGTTTAAAATATAGCATAATTGGTCTGTTTAATTGGACTGAGTGCAGCACTGCATGTGAAACACTACATAAAAACCACTGGATTCATAGGTAGCAACATAAATGATAGCACTGCTGGTTCTTTTGGGTCTGTTTTAACTCATTGCACCTGCAAAAAATGAAATGTTGTAATGCATATTGTGTATCGTGAAAACGGCATATCAATCAGCTTACCTGGAATTTCCATCATTCATATGAGACAGTTGACTGAACATGAGTGAAGTGTGCTACGTCAACGCGATTGATGTTTTACAGTTTGCTTACTTTGACAAGAATTCTATTGATTTGATTAATTTTCCATCAGAACTGTAAGAATGAACCCTACTTGCATTATGACTCATTATGATATCTTATCCAAACCGTATGACATGTAAGTGGTATTTTGCTATCAGTGCATTACTCCAAGTGCTCTAGCCCAACACAGATGCTCATGTCGTTCTCAGTTGTTTGTAGGGTCGGCTGTGAACTTGAAATGAACTACAGTCTTACAAACTTGATAGAATCCTCACTGACCTTGCTGCTCTCTGCTTTATTCCATGTTTCGCTGGGATCTTGGCCTCCGCTGGAAAAAAAAATCCATCTGTCTTTCCTTCTCAACAGGTAAGAGATATTTGCCAGTGTTTGATTGCCCTTTGGCAGTTCATGCGAGTCCCATATTTGGCCGGTGGAACTGATTCAGTGCAGCTTGAACAATGATAATCTCATCAGCCTGTAATGGATGTGTTAGCGTGAGATAGAGTGAGTTGGAGGATGTAGCAGATAATGTCAGTATATAATCGGTAGGCAGAAAAGACGGATTTGCCCCGGGTACATGTTCTTTTCTCCTTGCCTCTGTGGATGACCACACGCTGTATGTGTCTCTATGGTCCGAGCTTGCTTTAACAGGCTTCAGTTTGGTAAAGTCATGTCCAGATATGACCTGGAGAGATTCCTTGCATGCACCCTAGCACACGTAAACGAAAGAGTTCAACCAATGCTGCTGATCTCATGTAATTGGTGGCTACCAACTTCCATCACCAGAATCCAGCTAATGCTAATATTGGTAACAGTGAATGATAGCAAACGGCTACTAGCTTGCATCATGCAAATTAGGTGATGCTAATTGGTACATACCAGTTTCGGTTCATTGTTAGCCATGTTAGCATGTTTGGATAAGCTAATCCTGTAAACAGACTGGGCTTTGGAGGGAGAGCAACCGTTCAAGCTCTTGGTGTTTGTTTGCTGTTGTTGTTTTTTGTGGTCTGTGTGTGTCTCTCTGGGGTGAATGTTAACGATGGGTCCCCTGTGGCAGGGCAGCGGGTGCGTTGTTACGGGGCCAGCGTGTGGCCAGCGTCCCTGGGGCTGGGCGTAATGAGGCAGCCCGTGCAAGCCGAGCTGTGATCTGGCCAGTGCTTTGGTTGTGGAAGCAGGTGGGGGGTGGGGGCTCAGCAGGACCCCCCTGCGCTCCAAGCTGCCGCCTGACCCCGAGCCTGTTGTTCTGTGATAACAGCATGTGCCGAGGCTTGGAGGACACAACCCGTCTGAGCTGGACCGCAATTGGGTGCACTATTGATCCCCGCTCTTCGTAGGCCTCTGCCACTGCACCACTTCACCCCACGACACCAACAAACGAGCAGTGGCCCTGGCAGAGGCTCGCAAATGCAAATAGCACCGAGTGAATCATCAACAAGCAATTTGCTCCCATTTGAAACGATTGATTCTTCAGCTTGATGGTGTCCGTTCTTTAGCTGGATGGTACCTTTCTGTCAGTGCAGCTCTTGTGTTTAAACGTAATAGCATATGAAGCGTCCTTTATGGCTGATCTAATCATTTTGCTGTACTGAATAATATTCAGCTAGGCCTTGTGCAGCTGCCCTCTCCCTGCTCAGTCCAGGAGAGAGGTCTGCAGGATGAGCCATGGGGGAGGATATAATTGGGAATAGTTGTGTTAAGGAGATGCAGAGGGCATGCCACAGCAGCTGGAGGCAGCAGGTAACTTATCAGTAGGGAGAAAAGATGTGTAGTTATACTTTTCTCCTGGTATTTCCCTCATGTGGGCTGAGCACACAATATATATACTATATATACAGGGGTTGGACAGTGAAACTGAAACACCTGGTTTTAGACCACAATCATTTATTAGTATGGTGTAGGGCCTCCTTTTGCGGCCAATACAGCGTCAGTTGGTCTTGGGAATGACATATACTGCGTCCTGCACAGTGGTCAGAGGGACTTTAAGCCATTCTTCTTGCAGGATAGTGGCCAGGTCACTACGTGATGCTGGTGGAGGTTCGTCCTTCTTGGTGGTATGCTGACATTACCCTGGATACCGTGGCTCTTGATACATCACAAAGACTTGCTGTCTTGGTCACAGATGCGCCAACAAGACGTGCACCAACAATCTGTCCTCTTTTGAACTCTGGTATGTCACCCATAATGTTGTGTGCATTGCAGTATTTTGAGCAGAACTGTGCTCTTACCTGCTAACTGAACCTTCACACTCTGCTCTTACTGGTGCAATGTGCAGTTAATGAAGATTGGCCACCAGGCTGGTCCAATTTAGCCATGAGACCTCCCACACTAAAATGACAGGTGTTTCAGTTTCATTGTCCAACCCCTGTACATACTATATATACATTGTGTGGACATTTTATGGCAAATGGAGAACAAGAAATGGTTCTGAATTGCTTGCAATACCATTTAGCAAGTTATTAATGTTGTTTTAAGACATGAGGAATTTTTTCGTTCAACAGCTTCAATATGGGTATACATTAGTATAATGCTCAGTCTGACTTCCTGAACATGAATTTGGCCTAGACTAAACTGCAGTTAGTTATGCCACTTTTTTCTGATAAAATAAATGATAATTGGTGGCAAAAATGATCAAGAAAAGTTGTATATATTTCCATTGTTCGTTACAAATTGTCCATATATTCCAGCTTTTATTAAATATTACATAACTCTTCTATAAACAATATTTTATTATTGTAGTGAGTTACATCAAAGGCATTTTTCTGTATATACAGCTGTATATACAACAAGAGAGCACCGCAAAATGATTAGTTTCTCTGGTTGTACAGTTTCTGGGTTTGTGAGGACCAAAATTCCTCAGTTCTGTTTGATTCTCTACACTACTGGAACCATGTCTCCCGAATTCCAGATCAGATATTGTATTAGATCTGTTTATTTAGAAAATTACTAATGACCTCCAGAAGCCTGTTTTAGAACCATGCTCGCTGTGTGTTTCACCCCAGCCGCTGCTCGCCAGTCTCTCTGTAGGTCACTTGAGGTCATCTTATGGTGGTTAAGGGACATTGGAATGAGGTGGCGCTCATCACGGTCAGTAGAGAGTGGGTGTGGCCCTCTGTCAGTCTGTAGCCGTGTTGTCCTGTGTGTTTGCTGCTTGATCTTGTTCTTATGAACCAGATGCTCACTGTATCTGCCAGTAAGGCTAGAACCTGACCTTCTGTTCCTCACTAAGAACCTGCTGTACATGTGGAGATGCTGATTTAAGAAGAACCTGGGGTGGTCTCTTATTTATTTCCAGGGTTGTATATGTGAGGATTGTCTGCACCTCTAGAACACTGAATAAAAAAGACAGATGTTCACCAACTTTAGAGCTCGTGTAAACATCAGTTCATATTAAGTACATAACCTACACCATCACTAGTTGGACTGGACACCAGCCTATTATTTCATTTTTGGCACTGACATTTTCCTTGTGCATTTTGTCTGTGCAAGCTTTAGACAGATGAAATATTTGGATGTATGTTGTGCATTGTGGAAATGTCCTCAAGCTTTATGTTTATGTAATATAATATATTTTTGCCATACTGTTTTCACCTTTACACTGACCCTTAAGGATAGCCAACTTTCGTTGGTGTGGTGTGGAGGGTTGTTTGTTTTTGACGGAGGAGAGGGCTCGGCTCAGCGTGTAGAGTAGGCTGGCATAGCAGGATGGGCAGTTGGCAGAGAGATGCAGAGAGGTGTTTTCCACATCACACAGGTGAGGAAGACAGATGGAGAATGCCAGACAGTTGTTTGTGAGTATACAGATTTATGATGGGAGGAAGTGCGGCTGGAGATGAACTGAGAGTTATAGAGTGTGTGTGCTTGTATGTATGTGTGTGTGTGTGTGAGAGAGAGAGAGAGAAACAGGAACTCCAGATTGAATCCTGAAAATGCAGGAGCCTGTGGTTCGGAGAGTTACCTGTGCAGTGTGCTGCTGTTGGAGTTGTTTTGTTTTAGTGTGTGTGGCTGTTTACTTCTCGTGGAGTCGTTGCATTCATGTTGAACTCTAATGTACCTCTCTGAGGACCACTGCCTTATAGCTCCTGTAAGGCTTCTACTGGGCCTACTCCCCTTGCTAATACTTAATGGCCCTCCACTTCCTAGCTTAAAGCTTTTAAACTGCAACGGCACCTGCGCTTGATATATCTTCGCTGTGTAAAGTAAAAACATGTATCTCCATTTTTGTTGATTTTTACTTTTATGCCTCATTGGATCACATGAGCTGCTGTTTGCACTGGCTGTGAATTTCATGAAGAATTGACCAACAGAAATGGCCCAAAACTGCTTGGAAGGACGTCTGGTTCCATTGGTTCAAATGAAATGAGGTTTTTGGCCTCTCCTGTAAAGCTGCCAATTTGGAGATACCTGTTTTTCTTTGGACAGCGATGATACACATACACGCACACACACGCACACACACAAACGCACATGCACACACGCACACACACACATACACACACGCATACGCTCACGAACACACACACACACATGCACAAACACGCGCATACGCGCACACACACACAAACGCACATGTACACACATGTACACACGCACCCACATACGCACACACACACACACACAAACGCACACACACACACACACACACACACACACACACACACAAACGCACATACACAAACGCACATACACACACACACGCATACGCACACACACACACACACATAAACGCACATACACACACACAAACACGCACACACAAACGCACACAAACACACACCACACAAACACACACGCACACACACAAACACACATGCACACACGCACACATACACACGCATACACTCACAAACACACACACACACACACACGCACAAACACGCGCATACGCACACACACACACAAACGCACATGTACACACGCATACACACACACACATGCACGCACACACACACACACACGCACACACAAAAACACACACACGCATACGCACAAACACATGCACACACACACACACATACACATGCGCATGCACACACACACGTACACAAACCTGCACACACACACACAAATGTGCACACAAACACACACACACACGCATACGCACACACACAAACACGCATGCACACACACACATACACATGCGCATGCACACACACACACACACAAACATGCACACACACACAAACGCACATGCACACACACACACACACACACACACACACATATTTACCTAACAGAACATGCCAAACATATGGGCATGGAGTTGTAGAGGTTCCTAATGGTGTCCTGCGGTAATCCATCCATCTTGAATATTCTCACACAGTTCCTGCTGATTTTGCGGTAGAGGTGGAGGTGGAGTGACACCAAGCCTTGTGACGTCTGGCACATGATAACAAACAGTTCATCTTGCTGCTGACCACGGTGCACCCACACACGGATTTGCTGGTCATCTCCATCAGGATAAAAGTGGGACTCATCACTGAAGATGACCTGCTGCCATTCTGAGTCATTCCATGACAGTCTGCCACAACACCATTACGGTCTTTGGTGACGCTGACATGGTGTTAAAGGCAGTTGTTGTAACTACCTAATAAAGGGCATCACTGAAAGTTTGTGGTTTGTGTAGGTCTCCCAGATCCTTCATGTCACTGGTGTGTGCGTTCTTCTGTCCACTACCGCCAGAAGTGTGCTATGGTAGCATCTGCATGACCGGTATGGCTTGCAGTACATTGATGAGAACAACGTGCTTCCTGGAGCCCTATGATACGACCCCTCTCCCACTCTTCATACTGCTCTGATTGCTTTTGAACTCTTCTCTGAGGCATACTTCATTAGCAAAGGATCATGTGCTACAGGGCGACTTTATATAATCAGTCGGGTACAGTAATAAGGCCCATTCTTGTTTACATCACGTGTGGATGAGTGTGAAACTTGAATCATCCAGTCTCTCATTTTTTTGGTAATGAGAGTATATTAGTGGTGGGCGATATATAGAGAAATATGATATTGTGATACATTGTGGATATGTGGTATATCACAAAATCAGTTTTTTCAGACATCTCATCTTGAACCCATTACTTATACTGGAGGAATGTTTTGCCTTGGGTATCTCCACTTTGACTCAACTACTTGGCTGGTATACTTCACCCGGCTCCGACAACCGATTACAGCTGTTTATGCCACAGCGCTTTTCCAAGCAGCATCCTTCCTATCCCAACATAATTAAAAACGATTACTGCAACCTGAAGCTGCATGTTTACTGAAAACAAATAACCTTATTTAATCTGGTTTAGTGGTCCTCCCAAATGAAGAACTTTGCCTTTTCACATGTTTGTGTTTCTCTGGAGCCTCAGGCGGCCAAGATAACCTACGGAGAGCGTGCCGGAAAGGAGAGCGCCTGTGCTGTTGTTTCGGCACAACAACCCCCCCAAAAAAGGTTAAAGCCACTTTTTCTTTCCTCCACCCAGCTACGATTTACTGCCCAGTCGATAAAAGTTCCTTCCCAAAGAAGGTCTTCAATTCAATTTAAGGGAGAGTAAAGTGTGAGATGTCTTCCACCTCCAAAAACGTGTTCCTTTAAAATATACTTTAGCTCTCTGACAGTTTTCGCAGTTGATTTCCTTTTTCCGCCGAGAGAATTCTGGATGACACATAATCCTGACATGTAAATAGTGCCTTTTATCAGTGGCTTATTCACAGACAATTGCAGTTCTGGTTAGTGGACCAATCCTTTCTCAGCAAATAATACCTTTCATGTTTTATCCACTGGCTGGAATGCATGCAGGTTATTGAGTTGGTAGGACGGAATTGATTTTTGAGGGTCTGTGAGCACTAAGCAACGACTCTCTGTGCTTCTAACTGCCATCGCTCTTTTTCTCTCCTTTTTTCACCTCACGTCAATCAGATGTGCTTTTTTCTTCTTTTCTTTTCTTTCCTCTTTTTTTTCACGGCACCTCTTGTTGCTCAATTGCTCTTTTCACTTTGTGGAGGAAGTTAAAGGTTAGAGAGAAGCGTGTGAGGAGGGTTCTGTCATGCAGACTCTGTGGGACAGGGGGCTTCCTGGACCGGGACGGGGGGGCAGCGGCCTCCGTCTCTCCCCACAGAGCGCCTACAGGAAGGAGCCTTAGCCACAAAAGCCACAGAAAGGTTAGAAGGGGAAACCTGTCGAGCAGCAAAGAGAGGAGGAAAACAGCAGCACACCGTTTTTGAAAGAGGTGGGAGGAGGGGGGCACAAAGAAGAGAGAATTTGCTCAGAATGGAACTGAGAAGATGACAGAGAGACAAAGAGAGCAAAAGAGAGAGGTGAAGTGAGAGAGAGAGAGAGAGAGAGAGAGAGAGAGAGCGAGCAAAAGAGTTGATGAAGCGGACAAAGGAGAGACCGATCAAGAAAGTGAGAGAGTAGGTGATAGCAAAGTGTAAAGTGAGAGACCAAAATTGGGAGTGAGATAATGAGAGAGTCAATACAGAGGAGGAAAGAGAGACAGAGCACGGAAAAAAAATGAGAGAGAGCAAAATGAGAATCACAACAAATCTTTGTGTCTGTGTGTGTGTGTGTGTGTGTGTGTGAGAGAGATAAACCAAGGGAGACAAAGAGCAAAATGAGAGAGAGAGAGAGAGAGAGAGAGAGAGAGAGAGAGAGGGAGGGAGAGGGAGAGGGAGAGAGAGAGAGAGAGAGAGAGAGAGAGAGAGAGAAAGAGAAACAGTGGAAAGAGAAGGACAGTGGTGGGAGAGAGACAGTAAAGAAAGAGAGTGAGACAATGGGAAAAAGGCAGAAAGAGAGCAGAAAGAGAGAAAAATGGAAAAACAGAAAAGTGGAATAAGGGAGAAAGAGAGCAGAGAGAGATAGAGAGAGACAGTAGCGAGAGATGGAGAAAGAGACAGTGGATAGAGATGAGAGAGAGACAGTGGAAAGAAAGACAGGAGAGAGAGATACACTGGAGAGAGACAGTGGAATAAGAGAGTGAGACTGTGGAAAGAAAGACAGAGGAGAGAGAGAGACACTGGAGAGAGACAGTGGAATAAGAGAGTGAGACTGTGGAAAGAAAGACAGAGGAGAGAGAGATACACTGACGAGAGACAGTGGAATAAGAGAGTGAGACCGTGGAAAGAAAGACAGAGGAGAGAGAGATACACTGATGAGAGACAGTGGAATAAGAGAGTGAGACCGTGGAAAGAAAGACAGAGGAGAGCGAGAGAGACACTGAAGAGAGACAGTGGAATAAGAGAGAGAAGGATCTATGTAAAGGTATGTGGGGGTTGGGGGGGAAATAAAATGATTTTTGAGTCAGAGAGAGAGAGAGAGAGAGAGAGGGAGGGAGGGAGAGAGGGTAGAGGGCGAGACAGCGGGCTATTCCCCGGCGGTGGGTGAATAAACAGAGCCTTTTATCACCCATAAGAAGCATGCGAGGAGGCGAGGGCTGTGCGCTCCTCCAGGGAGAGCCTCGCACTGGCCCTTTATTGACCGGCCACAAAGCAGCAGGAACACACTCCACACCACTGCCCAGCAACACCCAGGCTTCCCCCCGTCTCCGCCAGAGCACCACTAACGGCCACAATCCTAAAGCACCACGGCCTTCGTTACCAAACACAGGCAGGTTTCAGTAGAGGCCCATATCACAAAGAGGCATTTCTGCATAATTCTCTCCGAAAAATCATAAACAGATTTGTTTCTTAAGCTAAATCATATACAGTGATGTGTTCTGTCTTTGAGAGAATAGAATCTGCAGAGTCAGAATTGTTGCAGTGGTGATAGGAACCAGACATCTGAGAATGTAGCATCTCTAATATTCATAATAATAAAATATGATACAGGTACATTAAATATTCCCTATTAAAGCTCAAAGCCAAGACACAGATAGACCTTCAATTCAATACAATCCGTCATTTGTCAACTGTCCACTTGGATGGACGTGTCTAAGGTTTTTCAGGGTTCGCTGATGTTGTGGATGGAGGCCGATGGACGCGTAGGTTCCACTGTGCTTGAGGCCTGCAGGCCGTGCTCCGGTAGCCAAGCGGTCTATTGCTGGATGGCCCCATTGTCAACAACATGATTAATATGTCCTGTCCTCTCTCCATATGCACTATCCGCAAGAGACGGCCAGCTCGAACCAGGAGAAGGAAGAGGGTTCGGTGAGGAGGGGTGAAGATAGCGCGCTGTTATATTCTGGGTGTGCCCCAGAGTGCACGCACAATGCATCAACCTGCAAACAAATAACGGGCAGGCTCATCGGAGGAGGCCGGGGACGGAAGGAGGAGTTTTATTTTTGTTTGCCGGCTATTAAAATACACAGGGTATTGTCCTTTGCAGCTTTACTGGATCTGTCGCTGGAGTCCTCCTCCTTTGATCCTCTCCTTGCTGAGTAATTATGGCATTATCACAGTCTGGAGAACGGGCCGAAGCGGCAACAGCCACGCTTCCCTGAGTGGAGGCAAAAAATAAAAAAATAAAAACAAAGTGGGCCAGATGAAAGAACCGAGATCTTAATTACTAATCTGTCTCAGACAACAACCTTGGTGGGTTCTCGGGAGGTGATAAAACAAGGCCGGTGTGTTTGAAACTTTTACAGGCACAGCTACACCTGGACGCGGTCCTGTAGAAACAAGGATCTCTTGTATCATTACACTCCTGTCTCCCGCAACACTGTTTTTGATGTGGCAGCATGTAGGAGATTATGTAGATGCTGGGAACTGATCTAAAACGTCCCTGCCATGGAAGCATGTAAGCAGCCCTGTCAGGTCTTCTACACTGCCTCCCTGTGGCTACTGCACGGTCCTCGCTGTGCTGTGCACTTTGGGGATTAATAATAGTCCAGTGAACGTATGACATTTGAGTGGTCTGATATTAAAGTCATCTTCTCCAAACTCGCATCGTGCCTTAGAATTAAGGTTTCTGTAACTGTGCTTTTACGTCTGATTGTTTGTGAGGTTACACCCTCCACGTTTCTTTTCTACTCCTAAAACGGAGCTTAAGGAGGCTGTGTTTTGGATAATGATGGAGGAACCAGGTCTGGCTTGTGGGCTGGAGACAGAGGTGCCTGGTGTTGCCTAGGGGTAGCTCTGCTCTCCTTCCTTGGCCAGAGGCGGGTGGCAGTGGAGCCATGTCTGCCTATAGAGCAGATATATAGATCTTGTTCTTCTCTATTGAGTCCTTGGATGTTGTGCAGTGGCAGATGCATGCAGTGCAGTTGTTTGGACAGTTGTGTACTGGGATTGGAGTTCTGAGACCCTGGTGGCTTTGATCCGTGCTTGGTTCCTACCTTGTCTGCTTTACTGGTTGTTGAACCAGCATGATGCTGATCTGCTTGCCAGCCATGTTGCTTCTGTCTTGTAAGTAGATGTCTCCAGCCCTGAAAGAAACTTTGTATCAGACCTCTGTACTGATTGACTGACCCCATCACAAGTGATGTTGTTAAAATCAAAGGTGGGAAACGTCTATGAATATTTAGAACGTGTTCATGTTTGAGACATCTCAAACTTGATGAATTCAAATCAAGGCCCAGTCCGGTTTCCTAACCTGCGCTGTATAGACTGATTAGGGAACAGTGTGATCGAAGGCACTCAAGGTACGTTGGAGGTACATCATTTAATAACAGGTCAAGACTAGACTAGAATCACTAGAATTCTGCTGGTATATAAGTTCGGAATTAGAGCACAGGGAGAGGCTCTTGTTTACGTAACACGTACGGATGAGCATAGGAACTTCTCAAAATCTGAAAATTCGCATGTCTCACAATGTCAAACCTACCCACCAAGTTTCATTCCTGCCGGTTTCTTCTTTCTGGGTGCAACGATGAGTGTATGTTTTCACAGTAATGTAACTTGTAGGATTGAGGCTGTATGTCTCGTGACTGCTGATGAGCTGTTGGAGTTGAATGTACTGCTTGTTAATGATGCTTTAAGCTTGATGTTGGCTAGTCGCTGATCACATGACTCAAGGCAGTCGTGAGCTGGAGGATAGGGGACCAGCTTTGTGACCGGAGGGTCGCCGGTTCGATTCCCTGAACTGATAGTAATGACTGAGGTGCCCTTGAGCAAGGCACCTAACCCCCAACTGCTCCCCGGGCGGCGTGGATAGGGCTGCGCACCACTCCGGGTAAAGTGTACTCACTGCCCCCTAGTGTGTGTGTTCACTAGTGAGTGTGTTTGTGGGTGGAAGACAAATTCCACTGTGTGAAAATCACAATTGGCACAAAATGGTATCTTATCTTATCCAATGAAGATGGCAGGTGAGGAGCATGGGGATTTGGGGTCTGTATCTCCAGACTAGCGATGCAATACAGAACTAGTTGGATCTGATTTGGCTTCATTCTAGTTTTTCTCCGCTGATCTGCTGTGCCTTGAAGTTCAGGTACGGAACGTCACCGTCTCCAGTTTCCCAAAGACGGCATTAAAACGTCATGTGTTGTTGCAGAGAGGGAGTAGCGCCTTAAAACCCCCTATAAAAAAAGTCTGAAGTTGCGTACTTGTATTTTCACCTAATTATGGCGCTCTGGTTTCCCGCCATAGTGGGTGAGTGTCTCAGCAAGGCCACCTAGGGGGCACCTAAGATGGGGTCCATGTCTCAGTTTTCCTGGAAGTTAACATTGTAACCCATTACTACTGAACAGGCTGGTTCAAATAAGTTTATCATGGATGTTTAATGTCACATGTTGCAAAGCATTCCCTTGCCCTCGACTCAACTTTCTTCATGCAGCTGTGGAGTTTAAATAAAAAATGCTGAATATGTCCAAACCTAGTGGGCAGGTGATGTCACTGACATGAAGGAAACTGAATGACTTTTAAAGATGGGAACTTCTCAGCTTTGCATTTTCCATTCTAGCCACTACATCTAGCTATAAAAGGCTCATTGCTGTAGAGAGCGTGGCGTGGAGAGCGTTTGACTAGCTAGCATTTAGCCTGATAAGCATTTTTTCTCCCCTGTCAGACATATAAATACCAGTGCATAGAAGAGCAGATAGCCCATGAGAGAGCGAGATTCTGATTACTGTGACCATTTAAGTGGACAGTATACATCAGAAGGCCTGCATATCTGTGTGGGTGGAGCATCAGAGGCTATATTAAAGCCAGCCCGCTTTACACTTGCCCTGACCCTGCTTATCTGCCATTCTCTCTGGTGGCTGTGCCGCTGCTGGTGTGCTTCTACACCCAATCAGCTGCCCTCACAAGGCCCTGCGGCCTTCTGGAGGCTTCTGCTGACTTTGGAGTGAAGGCCTTTGTCTTTCTCTGTCCTTTCCTCCTCTCCTTCTCCCTGTCATCTGCTCGTTTCATTCTCACTGTTTTCTCGCCCCCACCCCTCCCCGTCCTGCGCGTCCTCACAGGCAGATTGACTTGCTTCATCTTTCCTCCTTCACATTTCAGCGGCAGCCCATTTCAATTCTCCTCTCCCCTTCAAAGGGGCGGCGGTGGGCTCGAGCAGTCCTGCTCTCGTCCTCAACCCCCCACAGCCCCCCTCGCTCTCTCCGGGGAGCAAGGAGGGACAGGAAGGGGCAGCCTTGAAAGCCAAAGATGAAAGAGAGAAGAAGAAACAAACAAGCAAACAAATAACCCCCCTCCTCCCACCCCACCTCAGTAAAATAGCTTTTTCCTATACGGTCATGGCAGGGATGGAATATGGCTTACAGCTGAAGCTCAGGTAGGCAGCCATCACGCTTAAAAGGACTGACCCACGATGATGGACTCCGATTTTATTCTCTGCGCTCTGCGTTCGCTTGCCGTTCTCTTCTTGCTGTGTAGCTGTAAGAGAAATGATAGCCCCTAAACCCAAAACATTATTCACTCTAATAATCACATGGTGCTTAAGCTGATTTGTGCTATTTTAAGAGAAGCAGTTGACTCATTCAGGCACCGTTCCCTTCGCAGGGTGGAATGGAAGATATTTGCTGCAGATTTCTGATTATAGGTTAGTTCAGCCTTAAATATTTCCCAAATTCCCTGCTGGATATTTGGCTCCCTGCGGAACGGCCCCTCCGGGACCGAGCCGGTGATTGAGGGTTCACTGCCTACCTCTCTAATTCTCTCTCTCTACATTAAGCTGCACTTCTATGAAAACCTGATATTGCAGATACTGTAACTTTGTCAGGGACTGAAGACAAAGTCGTCTTGGTTTAAGGTTTGTTGATGTAATGTGATGTCAGACCTCTCCGGGTTTGGGTCGATGCTATTGGTGCGGTGTTGTCAAAGTTTCCTGTTGTTGCGCACAGCCCTGTAGGCTCAACTTTAACTGCGACTGCTCAGAAACATCTGGCTCATTCCCTGCTATGTGTGGCTGAACAATTTGGGGAAAATAGGCTCCCTAGATAAAACTGAGTCCCTCTGTGTTCTGGGGGTGTTTTAATTATGTGGAAATGGGTTCTTTGGTTGAGCTGACAGTAAATTTGAACACAGTGCCTGCACTGAGCTGGGCGACCAAGACCATCGTACAGAGGAATGTAACGCTCCTCTCCCTGTATTCCAAGATGACTGTTCTCACGATCACAGGGCTGCAAATGGGACTGATTGGCATGATGAACCTTCAGGAGCATTCACACATCTGGACTGGCCCACAAAATCCCCAGCTTTGAATCCTCTTGAAAATCTGTGGGTCTTCCTGGAACAACCAGTAAAACCTCAGAGGAGGCATCCATCAAATCCGACCCCACTGCACAAGTGATGCAAGAGTGGCTGAACATTGATGTGGCCTACATCCGGAAACTTTTTGGAAAGTTGTTTTCTTATTCCAATGTGATTAAATATTAGTTTTTAAAAAATGTAAATTAGACATATGAAACCATGATTTGGGTCAACAACTCTCAACTGTTGGCCTTGAGACTAGGCTAGGAATTAGTTAATAAGTACTAGAATCAATGCATAGCCATAAAACCTGTTTTTGTCCCTCAGGTGAACTACATGTCCATTGTGTAATTAGTGCCGATGCAGTTGAAATGAAAAGGGTAATGATTTACTTGCAAAAAGGAGGCTGATGTGACACAATATGACCAAAGAAGTCTTGGATGGGCACTATTGATCTGTCCATCATGAGTCTTGATAAAATTGAAAGGGTACCTGGAGATTTAAAATTGTACCCCAAAAAGAGTTTATCTCAGTGAGTATAGATATGATTTATGGCACAGTGGGTAGTGCTGTCACCTCAAAGCAAGAAGTGCCTGGGTTTGATTTCCTGGCTGGGGATCTGGGGCCCTCTCTATGTGGAGTTTGCATGCTCTCCCCGTGTCTGTGTGGGTTTCCTCCAGGTGCTCTGTTTTCCTCCCACAGCCGAATGACATGTAATCAGGTGAAATGGAGATGCTAAATTGCCCCCTAGGTAGGTGTGTGTGTGTGTTTGTGTGTGTGTTTGTGTGTGCGTATGTGTGTGCGTGCGTGTGTGTGGGTGTGTGTGTGTGAGCATGCATGTGTGTATGTGTGTGTGCGTGTGTGTGTGAGCATGCGTGTGTGCGTGCGTGTGTGGGTGTGTGTCCGTGTGTGTGTGTGCGTGTGTGTGTGTGTGCGTATGTGTGTGCGTGCGCGTGTGTGGGTGTGTGTGCGTGTGTGTGTGAGTGCGTGCGTGTGTGTGTGTGTAAGCATGCATGTGTGTATGTGTGAGCATGCGGGTGTGTGCGCGTGTATGTGTGTGTGAGCATGCGTGTGTGTGTGTGCGCATGCTTGTGAGTGTGTGTGCGCACGTGTGTGTGTGTGAGTGTGTGTGCGCACGTGTGTGTGTGTGCGTGTGTGTGTGCGTGTGTGTGAGCATGCGTGTGTGTGAGCATGCGTGTGTGTGAGCATGCGCGCGTGCGTGTGTGTGAGCATGCATGTGTGTGTGTGTGTGTGTGTGTGTGTGCGCGAGCGTGTGCGTGTGCATGCGCGTGTGCGTGTGTTTGTGCGCGCGTGTCTGTGTGTGTGTGTGTACATGTGTGTGTGTGTACTTGTTTGCGTGCTTGAGTGTGTTTGTGTGTGTGTGTTTGCGCGCGCGTGTGTGTGTGTGAGCATGCGTGTGTGTGTTTCTGCCCTGCACTGGTTTGGTGTCCGTCTGTGGTGTTTTCTGACAATCTCCCAAAGACCACTGGGATAGACTTCAGTACCTCCCGCAACTCAGAAGGATGAAGTGGTTTAGAAGATGAGAGCAATACGGGGTTGTATTGTTCTCCAGCAGCTTAACACACAGAGAC
Organism: Prochilodus magdalenae; assembly: GCA_024036415.1. Lineage (NCBI taxonomy): Eukaryota > Metazoa > Chordata > Actinopteri > Characiformes > Prochilodontidae > Prochilodus > Prochilodus magdalenae. The sequence goes on along the minus strand of JAMWET010001884.1, from coordinate 117,303 downwards.
ACAGAGAGCTAACAGTTCCCCGGTTGATCTCGGTGGCCAGCAGGAGTAAAATAGTGGAATCTAATTTTAATGGTGGATGAGTGGTCTGTTCTTTCAGAAGGACTTCTGTAACCAGGTGAACACGTAGCAGCTCACACCCGAGATCACCTGAATTGCTATCATATGGAGTTGACAACCCTTCGTTCTCTTTCTATCTCTCTCTCGCTCTCTTGTTTTCCTGTGTCTTGTCTCATGCGATGGCCTAATGGTGTTTGGTCATAGGTCCACATTCGGGTCTAATGAGGGTGCGCAGGCTTGTGTCAATAGCCCAGCCTTATTTACAGAGGAGGCCTGGCTGGGTATGGTGCCGGGGCAAAGTGGTAATTAGGCAGGGAGGCTGGGTGGTCAATGATGGGCCACCCTGCATACACACCTCCAGCTGCTCGCGCACGTACACACGCATGTAGCCAGATACACACACATGGCTGACGGGCAGGCAGCCTGACCTTCAGCGCTGGCAAACATTTCCGAGGCTGTCCAAACTGCCGGGTCACTAGGGGCCTCCTTTCCAAGTCCTTTCATATACACACACATTCACTCACACACAGAACCGCACTGTCTGTTCTCTTTGTTTTGCAGGAGATCAGTCCGCAGCTTTTTATAGTGGACTTCCCCAACGCCATTTTGACTGTCCAGTTCATTACAGTGCTTGTAAAGGATGGTAGATTTTGAGTCAATCCCTACATTTAATAATATATGATAGTGAATCATCAAACGTCCTCCAAGAGATGGGCTGTTGTCACCAGTCGCAGTGATGTGATGAAATTTATGTTCTTTCACCCATAAAACGGGAGCTGGGCGGACAGCCGTCTCTGTAGGATCGGCCACATAAATGACCGGGTCCCAATAAAAAGAATGTCACACGAAGAGCACTGAATGTCATTAATGATAAATCACAGTTGTCTGAAGCTGACCCCAGAGCCAGAGCACAGAGTGAGGTGAGACGCTCACAGAAAGAGGAGCTTTCTCCATTTACACTGTGTCACTCTCTATATTACACCAAGGCGCAATTAACCTTTACCGCTGACGTCACATGGAGCACGTGGTCAGGCTGATCTTTCATGCGTTTAATTGGTAAAAAAAAATCATAGTTTGAAGAGAATTTATCAGACCTTTGAAACGCATCAAATGTTGAAATAGCTAATTGCCGTTGGTGGTGTTAGTGTGTGTTGTACTGGTGTGAGTGTCCTGTGGTCAGCATCCTGTGGGCAATGTCCTGTGGGCAGCATCCTGTGGGCAGCATCCTGTAGGCAACGTCCTGTGGGAAGCGTCCTGTGGGCAGCATCCTGTGAGCAACGTCCTGTGGGCAGCATCCTGTGGGCAACGTCCTGTGGGAAGCGTCCTGTGGGCAGCATCCTGTGAGCAACGTCCTGTGGGAAGCGTCCTGTGGGCAGCATCCTGTGGGAAGCGTCCTGTGGGCAGCATCCTGTGGGAAGCGTCCTGTGGGCAGCATCCTGTGGGCAGCATCCTGTGGGAAGCGTCCTGTGGGCAGCATCCTGTGGGCAGCATCCTGTGGGAAGCGTCCTGTGGGCAGCATCCTGTGGGCAACGTCCTGTGGGAAGCGTCCTGTGGGCAGCATCCTGTGAGCAACGTCCTGTGGGAAGCGTCCTGTGGGTAGCGTCCTGTGGGCAGCGTCCTGTGGGAAGCGTCCTGTGGGCAGCATCCTGTGGGCAACTCCTTGAGACCACTGATTAAGGTCTAGAGGATGGCCAACACAAACTGTGCAGCAGCAGATGAGCTATCATCTCTGACTTTACATCTACAAGGTGGACCAAAAAAGCAGGAGTGTCTAATAGAGTGGACAGTGAGTGGACACAGTGTTTAAACACTGCAGCAGCACTGCTGTGTCTGATCCACTCACACCAGCTCATCACACGCTAACACACCACCACCATGTCAGTGTCACTGCAGTGCTGAGAATAAAACATATTACCGGCTCTGTGGTGGGCCTGTGGGGGTCCTGACCATGAGTTGAGGAACAGGTGTCTTTATCATCATGAGCATTAAGTACAGGGTGAGAGGTGGAATAAAGATGCAGAGAAACAGAAGCAGATGGGCTACAGTCTGGGACTGTACAACTACAAAGTGCATGTGCATGGTAAATGGAGCTGATGTAACGGACAAGGAGGCGTCCCTAAAGTGTGCATGGTGATTATAGAGATGGGATTGTACACTGTGCAATGACAATAAAGGCATCGTATCTTATTATTTTCTTTTGTGTTTTGCCTTATAAGGCTGCACAGCAAAACAAAACAACAAAAACATGTATACAAAATATACAGTAGCAGTCAAAAATCAGCCACTCATAATAGGTTTCCTTATTTGTAGCAACCGGACTCGTCCATCGGATCGCCAGTCCAGAGAACACATCTCCCCTGCTCTAGAGTCCAGTGGTGTCGTTCTTTACCCCGCTGCTTTCACCGCTTTGCATTGCACTTGGTGATGTAAGGCTTGGATGCAGCTGCTCGGCCATGGAAATCCATTCCGTGAAGCTCTCCACACACTGTTCTTGAGAGAATCTGAAGGCCACATAGTTTGGAGTTTGGAGGTCTGTAAAAATTGACTCTGCAGAAAGTTGGTGACCCCGCTCTGTCAGTTTACGTGGCCTACCACTTTGTGGCTGAGTCGCTGTTGTTCCCAATCGTTTCCACTTTGTTGTAATCCCACTGACAGCTGACTGTGGAATATTTAGTAGTGAGGAAATTTCACGAATGGACTTGCTGTATTATCACGGTACTATGCTGGAATTCACTGAGCTCCTCAGAGCCACACAGACATAGATGCCCCAGGCAGGAATCAAACACAGGCCCTCCTTGCAACCCTGATTACAAGCTATATATAAAAAAAATAATAAAAAATTAAATATTAATATGTAAACATTTCATGATATTCTCAATGGCACCACCGTGAATGTAAGACCGAAACTCTTTGTGCTGCAGCCACAACAGTTAATGGATTTAAATGTATGTTTTAAGCAAATGAGTTGTGCTCATTAGGCTTTCTCCAGGTGCTGGCAATTGAAAAAAAAAGAAAAGAATGAATATTGAAAAAATGAATATCGCATATTCCTATTTCATAGCCATCTTATCATGCTGTGGTGCATGTTAGAGAATAGGTATGTCATGTATGTTCGTTATTGTATTTATCCACTGAGGCATCACTTATATATCACGTTTATAGGACACTAGATGCTGAGTTAAGATGTTAACAGGCAACCAAATACACAAAAGGTGCAGATTTGACTTTGTCAAGCAGGCAAGCCTCTTTTCAGACAGCTGTGGTGCCTGTTGTACATGCGGCGGGTGTGCCGTGTGTTGTGGTTATCAAAGAGAATGCAGACATCTATCTGTGCGACTCCAGTGACAGAGTGAGTGAGGCAGCACCGTCTCTACCATGTTCACAACAACCCTGTACTCATATACAAACCGGCCGCCCTTCCAATTCAAAGGAAATTGAAATGAGATTGGTGCTTTCACGCACGCACACATGCATGCACATACACTCTTATTAAGCTATGGGTCACGTAGCCGCCCGAGTCCTCTCCGCTAATAACAATGAAGTGGTGGAGGGATGTAGAATACTGTCAAACAATACAATGCAATGCGAAACAAATGTGTTTTATTTTTTGGTTTTATTAGAGGTGGATATGGACTTCCTTAAACAATACCTGTGCACTGCCACAGAACTTGTACATCCTGAACTGCTCATTTTGTTCACGCTTCTTATGTGTGTTTTTCTGTGTTAGGTTTAGAGAGCAACACTGACTGCTGGCTTTGTTTTCACTATAACACAACTGTAACTACAACTATATCGCTTTACTCTCAATAGCTGGTAGAATTAAAGGGCCCATATCAAGGAAAACCACATTTTCCCACTTGAAATAAATTTATTAGATGCACCATACATGCCATTCACTCCTGTCCGTATAATCCATATATGAAACTAACATGCAAAAACAACCTACTTTGTAGTCACTGTTTTTGTGATGTCATAAAATTAATAAACACATTTTGCATATGACCAGCTATTTAGCCTACAGTGGTTTAGTTCACCCATTCACATTTATGCGTAATAAGGGAGTGTTTTGGTCTGGACAACTTTTTTGGTTGAGGTGCGGTACAAGGCAGCCAATCAGAACAGAGGTTATTTAAATATCATGGCTGTCCCAAAGAAAAACATGTATCACCACTTATTGTCGATTTTTACTTTCATGCATCATTTGAACACAGCAGCGGCTGTTCACAGCATGTGAAAGTTTCATGATGATCGGACAAACAGAAATGGCCCAGAATTGCTTGGAAAGACGTCTGGTTCCACTGACATGCATTAAAGTTAAATGAGGTTTTTGACCTCTCCTGTAAAGTTGCCAGTTTGGAGATACCTGAAAACGCTTCTTCCCAAGCTATTGGATTTGGTGATATGTCACACATACACCAGATGAAGCAGCATACAAACAATGTTGTATCTTTATTCATCCTCCGCTGTGAGGTCAGTTATAGTCCGAGTTAGTATTAGTCCAGGTTGTTAATGAGGCAGTGAACATTACACGGACAATATGAATCTACTGGTCTTTTCAGGTAGTGATCTTGTAGCCTCTACAATAGCAGCCCACTATACACTTATGGTGCATAAATGCATGCGAACATCTGGACAAGAAATGAGACAGGCTTTCACTAAAGCTCCTTGGACAAAAAATTAGTCATGCATGTTATACCCCCACAAGCACCAATAACTGCCAAGCTGTCCTTGGTTTGACATGGACTGGACAAGTTTCTGGATGTAGGCCACATCAATGTTCAGCCACACTAGCATCAAAGAATTGCACAGTTGGGCCAGACTTGGTGGATGCCTTCCCTGGCCCAATTCTGAGGAGAGTTTCCTGTAGACTGGGATTTGTGCCACTGCTGGTATGACCGTACGCTTCCATACACCTGCAGATTCAGCTGTTTCCTTCACACTACAGTCTTCATAATGCCCAAATGCAGTCACTCCTTTTAGCCAATCATTAACATCTGCTCCGAGACCCATTTTCCACACATGGAACGAGACATACACTGCTCTGTACCCCCTCTTCTGAATCTATGAACCTGTCCCACACCCCGCAGGTATTATAGCCCCATTACAGCCCCACCTGCAGGAGCCTGAAGCTACTACACCCATAAACACGGTGAGCTTACTTTCAGTATGTTTACAAGAAAGCAGCCATTCTTTATTGTCTCATACACTTAAATAGGCCGGGCAGATAGTGCTGTTGTTATTATTGCATTACTTCATCAGTGATTTTTAGGCTGCGATAAGTTGTTTTCCATTTTCCAGCACGTTTAATGTGAGCCATAAGAGAACAGTCATTTATTCTTTGAGGCCGTAAGTGCTTGCAGGAAATTCCCTTAATACAGACTTACAGGTGTGAATGTTTCTTTTATAAGGGCTAAAAGTGTGAACGCTCCGTGTTCCTTTTGAGAGAGAGCATCCTGTGCACTCCAGTTGATGCGCGATGGTTATTTTCAGTGCAAATGCGTTGGCACGAGAAAAGGAACATTTCCGAATGCTTGGGAATAGACCCTCACTTGTACATTTCCGTAAATCTTTTAAAGAAAATGTTTTGAATAATTTTTGAAGACGTTTCGCACTTTCACTTATTTTAATATTGCATTGCAACAAAATGTGCTGACGGCTGAAGGATGCTGCCTGCACGGGCTCGGCGGGCATCTTTTCCAACTCCTTAACTTTCACAAGATGTTTTAGAGGACATGGCGTTGCGCAGACCGACTTGGAACAAATCAGCATAGCTAGTCCTTGAGGGGATATTGAAACAAATATTTAGATTTGTTTGTGTAATCCTCCTTTTTTTTTTTTGTACTCCGCTTGCTGGTTGATGAGTTTCATTTTCAGAGTGCTCTCTTCCAGGGCTCTGTCAGAATCAGTGGCTGAGGCAGCTTTCTGAAGTGACATGAACTAACACAGGCCTGCCACAACACTCCAGATAGCCATTCTTATCTGAGTATACGGTTTTCTAACTTCATCTTAATATTCATTTATGAGTCTTTTTAATAAGAAAGAAATTGAGTTCTTTACTCAATTTAGTTATTGCCAATTCCACCTGCTGGCTTAATCAGCCCCAATCATGGAAACCAGACTTCTGGCAATCATCAGCATGTAGGGCATTTTGTCACTGAAAGTGGCCAAGAAGCACCTACAGGGGTTGGACAATGAAACTGAAACACCTGTCATTTTAGTGTGGGAGGTCTCATGGCTAAATTGGACCAGCCTGGTGGCCAATTTTCATTAATTGCACATTGCACCAGTAAGAGCAGAGTGTGATGGTTCAGTTAGCAGGTAAGAGCACAGTTCTGCTCAAAATACTGCAATGCACACAACATTATGGGTGACATACCAGAGTTCAAAAGAGGACAGATTGTTGGTGCACGTCTTGCTGGCGCATCTGTGACCAAGACAGCAAGTCTTTGTGATGTATCAAGAGCCACGGTATCCAGGGTAATGTCAGCATACCACCAAGAAGGACGAACCTCCACCAGCATCACGTAGTGACCTGGCCACTATCCTGCAAGAAGAATGGCTTAAAATCCCTCTGACCACTGTGCAGGACGCAGTATATGTCATTCCCCTAGACGAACTGATGCTGTATTGGCCGCAAAAGGAGGCCCTACACCATACTAATAAATGATTGTGGTCTAAAACCAGGTGTTTCAGTTTCATTGTCCAACCCCTGTAATTTAACAGGGTGTTAAAACGTATATGAAAAATGACCAATCATAGTCTGTTGTTTCTTCGGGTCTAACATAGTCTGTTTATTTATAAAGCATGAGGAGAAGCTAGAAATGGCTTCCTTGGCACAGCTCTGAGGAGAATTTCCTGTGGACTGGGATTTGTGCCACTGCTGGTAGACCCATATGACCATACGCTTCCATACACCTGCACATTCAATCAATCAATCAATATTTGTTTGTATAGTGCTTTTTACAACCAACGTTGTCTCAAAGCAGCTTCACAGGAAAACAGTTTGTTATAAAAAGAAAAACACTGAGTTAATGTACAGACAAAGGGGTGGGGGGGGGGGCGGGTCCAAGCCCCCCTGAGCAACCCAGAGGCAACAGTGGCGAGGAAAAACTCCCTTGAGTAAGGAAGAAACCTGGCTCAAGGGCGGGACCCAACCTCCTCAGGTCGAACCCGGATTAAGAGAAAGACAGAACTAACAGGAGGAGGAGCTTAGAACACCTATTAGAAGATTAGAACATCCTTGTGC
>JAMWET010001884.1:0-105000 GCA_024036415.1 Prochilodus magdalenae | reverse complement strand
ATCTCCAAAATGGCAACTTTACAGGAGAGGCCAAAAACCTCTTTTAATTTGAATGGAAGTTCTAACTTTGAATGGAAGTTAATGGAACCAGACGTCTTTCCAAGACGTTTTGGTTTATTTCTATTGGTCCATTCTTTATGAAACCTCCACACAGTGTAAACAGCAGCTCATGTGATCAAATGAGGCATAAAAGTAAAAATCAACAAAAATGGAGATGCGTTTTTCTTTGGACAGCGACGATGTAGGAAAAAAAAAAACATTATGTACTATTATAAACATCTATAAAACCTTCTTTGGACATTAGACTAAAACACTTCCTTTAAAATTGTTTTAGAACTTGTATTTAATGGTAGCCAAAATTGTGGGGATGTTCAGTGCTAGCTGTATTGTGGCCAGTTACAGCTGGGAAAGCCATACATAAGTAGATAAAGGGAGATAAAGCATAAAACATGCCACACCTGGTGCACCAGAAGGCAGCACGGTGGCGCAGTGGGAAGCGCTGTCGCCTCACAGCAAAAAGGGCCTGGGTTCGGTTCACCTGGCCAGGCAACCAGGGTGCTTTCTAACTGTATATGTCTCTGCCATGTAATGAGCTAACAGCCTGTCCAGGGTGTTACCTGCGTTTCTCCTCAGTGAGCACTGGGATAGGCTCCAGCACCATCCCTGTGACCCAGGAATATAACCGGAGATGGATGAGTGAGTCACAATATGTTAAATTCTGCAAAAACAATATGAATATGTGTAGAAGTGTGTTCTCTGTAGAGGATGCGTTATTTTCACTTAGAAATTGAATAGAATGTGTCATTGACCAGGAACGGCCAAACCTTTGCATACAGCTGTAGTTGAAATAACCATTTTATGGAGTCATGAATTTGTTATGCTTTCATATACATAAGTCACATTATTATGACCAGCTAATATCCAGTGTAACCGCTGTGTGCAGCACTGATAGCACCTACAGGGGCTGTGAGTAAGGTCCTGGTAGGTTGTCACAGGTATCTGGAGCCACGATGACTGCAGTGCAGCCCACAGCTGCTGGGGGTGTATCGGCGGGAATCCATAAATCAAACACAATGATTGTTGGTCCCTCAGATGCTCAGTTGGGGTCAAGTCTGGGGAATTAGGGGGCCAGGGTCCAACCAATGTCAGACATTTCTTGCCATGTGACATGTCGCATCGTCTTGCTGGAAGATTCCACCCGTCCAGGGAAAACATTCGGCATGTAGGAGTGTACATGATCTGCAAGGATGGATTCATACCCGAATCAATATCCACATGGATAAGTGGGCCCAGAGAATGCCACGAAAACGTGACTGCCTTCATGAGCTACACTACTGCTGCCGCTAAAAGTAGCGGGCATAATAAGGTGGCTTGACTGTGTATTACTCCACCACTGCAGCAGCCTATCCCTTTCCCTCTGTTTTGGATTCGGATGGTGTTTTAACCTACTCAGTACGTCTGAGTGAAATATGGGATGGAAGTACATTTTCTACATGGCTTGCGGTAAATGGCAGAACATAGATTCAGTTCATGAACTCACATTTCACACAGCCATCTTTAGAGGAACTCTTGAACACATAGCTCAAACACCGGCACTGATAATAAGTTTTCATTTGCGGAGTGGTGCAGAGGGTGTCCTCAGGCTTTGTGATTGGCCAGACGTGGAGGCTTTCTACAGCCAATCCCTGCAACCTCCACCACCCCTCCCCACCCAGCGGCAGTCAGGTGTGAAAGACCTGTCTTCTCCTCTGTCCTGGGACCACAAATAGGGGGCGGACAGAGCGGCTTGCTTTGGCGCGGCGCCAGTCGCTTTTCAGTATCAATAATGAACATTTAAAAGAACAGCTTAGGCAAGGAGCAAACCCGCCTAATGTCCTTAAGACAAAGGGAGATATTGCAACGGACAGGGGGCTAGAAATCAATTTCCCATTTGCGGCTTTAATTTGGGCGCGATGGGCGGAGAGATTAGGGCTGCGGGTACCTGTAAGACCCGTTTCTGCAGAGCTCTACCTGATGCCCTGGGTCAGCCCAGCCTGACCTCCCGCTAATTAAAGTTCTAGATTGATCCTGAAACGACGCGATACCAATCTGTCCTCAACAACCCCCACACGCAGCATCTTCCCCTGCCAACAACTTGATAATAGTCTCATAAAGTAACAGCTAATGGCATTTTCTAGCCCTTGTTGTCTTTGACTGGCCATTTAAAGCGGTAGTTCGCTGAGTAGTGACACAGTTTATGCAATTTTCTCCTTCTCGTTGCAAATACAGTTGATCAGTCAACACATGTTTGGTATCTGAAGTTTGTTTTTTTTAGCTTTGCACTGGTGCTACAAGGCTAATGAAGCTAACAAGTAAAGGAAGCTTATTGTACACACCATGTCGATAAGCCAACACATATGTGCCTTCAACTGTGTCAAATAGATGTGCTATGTGGTCGGTAGAAAAGTGAGTCCACATCCCTCAGGACATTCAAAGCCAATAATTTATAATCTACATTATTTGTCAAAAGAACCGTTGCACAAACAGATGCAATCAACCGACAGGAATGAAACTTAGTGGGTAGGTTTGACATTGTAGGATAAGCTTTAGGCCCTGTGATTCAAGTTTCACGCCTGGCCACACCTGTGACGCAAGCAAGGACATGCCATATTGCCGTAATTGGCAGTGATGCCCTCCACAAGTCATCCTGTTAATGCTAGCACGGTTGGCAGATGACTGCATGATGCAAGACTAAATGCACACAGAGCACAACGACCACAGCCCTAAACACCACGTCAATGTCACTAAAGACTGCAATGGTGTCGTCCCAGACTGTTATAGGGCAACTCAAAATGGCAGTGAGTCATCTTCTGTCTCTGTGGCGATAACCAACGAATGCGTGTGGGGGGGGCACTGTGGCCAGTGCCAAGATGAACGGTTTGTTGTCAGGTTTTGGGAACAAAAGGGGTTCATTCTCCCCAGTGGAAAGTAATCTAGTGCCGCTTGTGGTATCAGGAAAGACGTAGCTGAAAGAGCTTTCTCGCTGCTGAACCTGGAGCTAAACGAAAGGCCTAACTTCTCAGCTTAACCACTAAAATAATGAGGAACAGTGGAATCAAGCTCTGGGCATTTCAAGTATTGACCCAAACTGAAGCTTAGCACTAGTCTCAGTTTGCCATGGACAGAGATATGGACAAAGCTCAGGCTGATAGATGACCTCTAACTGCTGTCTTAGCTTATGTCCGTTTGTAGTAATGAGATTTTTTTCTACTTCTTTAAGATACACTGCATGGCTTGTTCTGCACCACGGCACTCAAGCCAGGCTGTGAGACGAGTGTCAAGCAGTTTGAAGGGTCGTGGTTGGCTGTCCTCCTAGCTCTGAGATGTTCTCTCACCGGCCTAACGTGAGGACTGTATGAACCATTGAACTGCACAGTTCCGCTTGACGACTTGCAGTCCCAGACCAGACTTTCCCCTCATTCAGCTCGATGGCAGTCGCCCACCCCCCCATCCGTGTCCTGAGACCTCCTCTAGACATGCCACCACCCCCTTCTTCTCTGAATTAGCCGTGCTGAGCTAGCACCATAGATGAAGTCACATTTACATACGTCGTGGATGGCTGCACGCGCTCACTCCATCTATATCCGTCCGCGTGCCGTTCCAGTCCTCAAGTGGATTGATATTGACATATCTGAGGCCTGCGCACGCTGGCATTAATAATTTCAGAGCTGCGCCCTTGTGTGCCATGTGCCTCGCGCAAGTCTGCCTTTGACATTTTATCTTTTCATATTTATTGACCAAAAGATGTATGACAAAACGGCACATTAGTGATGTATCGCCACAATATTTTCCTAATGGACTGAGTCCATGTATTAAAATGAGAAGTACTGATGTTAGTAATCTGATCTGATCTAGCCATTTCTCAAGGAGACGGGCAAGTGTGCAGGATGTGTGCGTTCAGCTGTGTGTGTGAGCAGGGTATCTTTTTTTTTTTTCTCTTTTCTTTTTTTTTTTTTCCTTCTGTATAACAACCTGAGCGTGGCTTCCCGCCATACGTGTGTCTATTCTCCGGGCTGCATGTTTAATGAGGGGCTTTTTGGCGGGCCCCTCGGAGGAGTTAATTAAACTGATACAGGGCTGAAGCTGATGAGCCACACCACTCTGACCTTGAGGCTGCACTCCCCCTGTGCGTGTGCAATTACACTTGCATAATCAGTCCAGCGAGTGGCGGCCACTGCCACCTCTACCTCCACCACCTCCTCCTCCTGCACCTCCTGCTCCTCTTCCTTCTTCTTCTCTTATGTCTCTTCGTTTGCACTGCAGTACTGCTATATACCACCCAAAATGGCAAATCTGTTATAGATGCTCATTTCAGGTAGTCAAATATAACTAATATAACCAAACTCATTAACATAATCTAATCATGCCAATAATTAAACAGACAGTCAAGAAGTAAAAGTGTAAATGATCAGATATGACTCAATTTCCAACTCTCAGCTTTCCAATGGTCAGGGTAAAGATGTTACAGTAGTTCAGACGGGGTGAATCAACCAACGAAACAACTAGGAAGATGCTGAAATGACTGGAATTGGGTCCAGAACTGCCCAGCACAGCATTAAAACCTGGAGTGAACCTGGAGTGAACCTTTGTGGAAGAAATGTAGTTGGAAAAGTATAATCATAACAGAATCATAAAAAATCATCAGTAGAACTCACAAGATTGGGACTAAACAGCCGTATGACCTAAAGAGCATCACTTGTTGGTGAGGCTTTTCTGAAAAAAGGCTTCAGTTTGCCAGGGAGCATAAAGATTTGACTCGGAAGCAACAGCAAACATTCATATGGTCTGATGAGACCAGATTTACCCTGTTCCAGAGTGATGGTAATGTCAGGATAGGAAGGGAAGCGCACAAAGTCATGAACCCATCATGCATAGCCTGTGTTATGCTCTAGGGGTGAATTATACTGTATATACACATGTGTGTTGGGTTTGGATATTCCCATGTTCCCACCTGCAGGAAGGCTAGTACACGGCAAGTCGTTATATTCATTGTTGGACACAGCATTCTTGGAGGAGCTCACTACAACAGACCTACCAATTCTGTTACTTCAGCTAACGTATGCCTACAAGTGTGTGTGATGGGTTGAGGAGGTCCAGCCTACCATCCCAGAGAGAGTAAGGCCTTCTTGGATATACTGGATACCCTGGATTTCTAGCCACGGAGAAACTCGAATAAAAGTAAAGTAAATAATGTAAATGCTGTGGTGTTAGCTTCTCTGAATTCCCAGGCTTGTTCGGCCTGCGTTGCTATGATATCAGTGGGTATGTGGTGGCTGTCAACTCAGCAAAGGTGCAGTGAATGATTTCCTTCATATCTGAATTCCTCAACACAGATTTCCGTTCAGGTGTTTCGTCTGTGGGATTGTCGCAGACGTCCATAAATCTGTAAGACCTTAACGTTGATGTATTAGCGGAGCCCTCGCCACCACACCCTTGCCGCCTCTATTTTCATGCCAGTAACATGTTTTCAGTGCAGTGAAACAGCACTGGGCCCTACTACAATGTGCCATAATGCATAATTTAAAGGACCAAATCTTCCCAGCATGATAATTACATTGCTCCTCGGCAGCGGAGTAGAGGAACCAGCAGTCCCCTGCTCCGAGTGGGAGACTGTTCTCCGCTGGGCGTTGTGGCGCATGCAAATGATCTCTCTGTCAAGGCTGCTTACTTTAATAGGGCAGGCCAGGGATTTATTAGCTTCCCTATTGGCTGCAGGAAGAGCAGCGCAGCTGCCAGGACCGTGAGCTGGAGAGACAGGTTTTTATCCTGTCTGTGTACATCCGTGTGCACGTGTGGTTTTGTGTGTCGGTTAGTTGCCAGGTGTCCGCACTAGCTTTTCAAAGGTTTTTAATTCAAATGAGCATGTTTACTTTGTCGCTTTGCAATAATGCACCATATTGAATACTAAGCAGGTTCATTTTCAGGAAAACAATATCACACATGTAAATATTTGCTACAATATTTCTGACACTATTAGATTGGAATATTGGAATATTGCCAAAGCCCACAGATTTTATTCTCTTGTTGTGATGTCAGCATTCAAACCTTTCACCACCTGTGGACCCGAAGAGTCTTATTATGTGCTTTGATATATAGTTTGGGAAGAAAACTGTTCCTAGCAGGCAGGACACTGATGAGCCGTGTGCAAAATATGCCCAACACACTGATAATATTTCCAATAGGCTTTTAAATAATTGGCTTATATATATATATATATATATATATATATATATATATATATATATATATATATATATATATATATATATATATAATTCCCTTGATCTTTAAAAATTTACATACATGAAGTCAAGTCACATTATTATGGGATGTCCGTTCCTTTGCATACCGCTGTAGTTGAAATAACCGTTTTATAGAGTTATGAATTTGCTATGTTTTCATACACACAAGTCATATTATTATGACCACCATCTAATACCCAGAATAACTGCTCTGTGTCAACCACGGACAGCAGCTACACGGGCTGGGAGTAATTCAGTAAGGTCTTGGTAAGTTGTCACAGGTATCTGGAGCCATGCTGACTAAAGTAAATCCGACAGCTGCTGGAGGGTGCATGGGGGAGGATCCATAGAGTGAACACGACGACAAGGGTGATCCCACAGATGCTCATTTGCCGTCAAGTCTGGGGAATTAGGGGCCCAGGGTAGTACTTGGAAGTCTTGGTCATGCTCTTCCAAACAGTGTTGGACATTTCTAGCCATGTGACATGTCGCACTGTCTTGCTGGAAGATCCCATCCGCCCCAGGAAAGAGGATCAGCATGTATGGGTGTACATGATCTGCAAGAATGGATTCATACCCAAATCAGTTGAGAGTGCCTTCCACATGGATGAGTGGGCCCAGAGAATGGGATGAAATAGTGACCTCCTTCATGAGCTGCACGATGCTGTCATAATAATGTGACTTGGCTGTGTAATTACATGTTTAATATGCAAACGAAATCATTCAGAGAGGTTTTATGCCAAATGCTCCTATTAAGAGAGTCAGAGTTGCTCACAGGTAGTGACTGGAACCAGACGTCCAAAGAATTCCATGCCTATACTTCCTCTTTCCAATCCTATGATCAAAATGCTTTCTAAATGTATTTATTAGAAAGTTATGTGGCATAAATGATACCTTATAATGGCAGGCGTAAGTTTGTATAAGGCGTAAGTGGTTGGTGTAGCTCAGCGGATAACACCAATACCCACCAAGTAGCCACCACCACACGTGGGAGACTGGTGTTCGAATCCCGGGCTGGGTGACTAAGCTGTGTTACACCAATAAGAGTCCTTGGGCAAGACTCCTAACACTACACTGGCCCACCTGTAATATGATTAACCCTGTAAGTCGCTGTGGATAAGAGCGTCAGCTAAATGCCGTAAGTCACTCAAATGTCAAATGTTATAACACTTCTTAAACAATGGTATGTAATGTCAGGTTTCACAGTGCGCTATAATATCTGATCATAAGGACACTGTAAGTATGAAAGCTGTAATGTGTTAGTTATGGCTTTAAACAGGCTTTACTAATTCAAGTCTTAAAAAAATATGGAATTTGGCGGAGCAACATTCACATCATGAGTCATTTATTACCAGTTAGGCAATCTCACATAAGTTCCATCCTGCACAGGCCACTTACAATGCATTTACAAGACATTTAAATAGGCCTGGCATATAGCTCTATGAAGTGTTATAGTGCATTATAACATCAGCGTACAATGCTCTTATGGGCAGTTATTATAGAGTGTTATGACCTGACTTAATTAAGCCACATACTCTTGCTTTATGAAATACCATTCATGTTATTATAACTATTTGAGAGATGCTATGTCAGTGTGTTATGCATGCCGTATGATGCCTCATAAATGCCTTGGCAGTGCATTATGAATACAGTCTAGAACTGTCTAGAACAGTTAAGAACCCTTAATTTTCACCACCAGAAGTGACCAGTACGCTTCTCTACAACAAACCATTCCATACCAAACCACTTCAAATGCCTTTATATCATAGCGAGTGCATTGTGCAGAATTTTGGGAATATCGGGAATATCGGGAATATTGGGAATATCGGGAATTGTCACCTATTATAGAACAATATAGCAAGAAAAGGCCTATACTTTTGACAGAGTGGCCGGGCTTTCTTACTTTAAGCCTCCACGCGGAAACCTGCAATGACAGTCCCTGCCTTGCATGCCATATTTGTTTATGTGACCCTGCTGGCAGTGCAGGCCTTTCAGCTCAGCCAGCAGAGACCTATCAGAGCGCGGAGCCCAGATGAAGACATGGGATCGAGGTAGCATGGGCCGACTTCACGCTCTCCGCTGCTCTCGTGGCTGCAGACTGTAGCAGAGCAAGACCCTGGGGCAGTCTCATCCTCCTCCGGCCCCCTTCCCCCCCACATCGCCAGCCTGCTTAGTAAAGCTGTCTCAGGAGCTCCAGTCAGACTTGAATAAAGCGAGCACAAGGCGAAAAAAAAAAAATGTTTGGCGAGAATGGAATGTCACAGTAGATAAGCATCACAAGCTGCTCCATATTTATTATGTGCAACAATTTGACTAAGAGAGAATTTAGATTAATAACGCTGAGCCCCGGGAAGTAATTTCCTTTGGAGAGAGTGATTTACATGCGGCGTCGCCCGGAGAGAAGCTTTTTCCTGGCTCTTTTGTGGTGTCAGCTAAAAATAATGACATTTAAAACAGTGTCCAAGGTTAATAGGTCCTCCTCCCGCTTATGAACTTTATACCCCTCGCCTCGTGTCTGAATACAGCAGCGCTTTTATTGTAATGTTATGCTTCAGAGAAAGCAGAAGCGTAGAAGTCATTTTAAGGGTATCATATTTTGCAAAACTTGCGGCGTGAAAAGAATTTGTCAGGCGTAACCCTGTGCCGCAGCAAAACCGGGAATGTTGCTGATACCTGAAGTCTGGAATTGCTCTGTTGTTCTTTCTTCCCTATGTGTTAGATTAACAGGCAGGCTAGCAGTTCTTGGAATTAACATGGGGAGATTATGATGTTGACTGCCTTGCTATTGTTTCACCTGTAAATATTCTAATACATAATTAAAATCCTTCATTTTTCAATCATGTTGTTTTCTGTGTTGCTGTGTTAAGCCTGTTTGCTTGTTACCATAGTTAGTTGTCACATGTGCGCAGACCAAATAAAAAGAAAGAAATCAGAGTAAGGGTGTCCATGCTCTGAGATCCCTGAAGTCGGGAGCCGCTCTGTTGTTCTTTCTTCCCTATGTATTAGATTAACAGACAGGCTAGCAGTTATTGGAATTAACGTTGGGGGATTATGATGTTGACTGGCTTGCTATTATTTCACCTGTATATATTCTGATACATACTTAAAATCCTTCTTTTTTCAATCATGTTGGTTTCAGTGTTGCTGTGTTAAGCCTGTTTGCTTGTTACCATGGTTAGTTGTCACATGTGCGCAGAGCAAATAAAAAGAAAGAAATCAGAGTAAGGGTGTCCATGCTCTGAGATCCCTGAGGTCTGGAGCCGCTCTGTTGTTCTTTCTTCCCTGTGTATTAGATTAACAGACAGGCTAGCAGTTGTTGGAATAACTGTATGGGAGATTATGACGTTCCCTGCCTTGCTGTTGTTTCACCTGTTTGGAAGCTTGTCCAGTCCAGCCTGAATTTATTTATTTATTTATTGATTTATTAATTTATTGTACCTCCTCTTCCAAGTGCTGGCTGTGCTGTGGTTTGGGAGGTGTTACTCATGCTTCTGCTGCTGTTTGATTCTTCCACAGCCCTGAGGGGCAAAAGTGTTCTGATAAAGCGAGCCCACCGCAAACCCCCTCCATCTGTGAGAAGGGGGTCCACCACGGCGGATGAATGTTTTTTTCATGATCGCCTCTTCGCCCCATGTCATACGGTTGTTTTTAACGAGGCTGGCTCCCCGGCCAGTCAGCGCGAGTGTTATTGATAAATGATTAACGGTGCAGAAGGTGTGAGGAGTTGTATTGGGCCTTCCTCCGGTGAGCAGGCGCGCTTTGAATATTTCATCGGCACACAGATGTGCTGCTGTCTATATAACTGCTCCTGGCTCCTCAGCCTTGCTCTATTAGAGCCCCTTGAACAATTCCCCACCACCCTCTCCACTAGGCCTGCACTTCTTCAGCCACTCAACTTCACAGCACTCCTAAGTTTGTACAGGCTACGTGTTACGTCTGTCCTCTATGAAAGATGTGAAAGCAAAAGTTTGCCAGTTGAACAAAATGGGTTCCACTTTCCCCACACACTGGATGTAGCGTCAGAAGTAGCCTAGAGCTATAAGGCTAATGGAGATAACAAATTATGGAATCTTATTAGCATCATGCCAATCGTCTAATCTTTAATTTGGAATAGACTTGCTATGCAGTTTGGTAAATACTGTTACACATGAAGAGAAAAGTAAGTAGCTCTTAGTAGTAATAGCCAAAATGAAGCCTGAATTTCGTCTGTACTTTTACATTTTTTTAGACAGGGGTTCATATAAGTATGTCTAATACATAAATCAGCCAAACAAAGGTCTTCATATATATATATATATATATAAGACATTATTGCCAAAACATTATTGTATAAAGCAACATAATTATTTACATTTAATATTCAGATATCTATAGAAAATCTGATTTTATTAGTAATCTGTTCAACACGTTTGCATGCACTCTGAATATTTGAAACTCTGGATCTCCATGAGAAAGCTCTAAATGGATTTCTGTTTTGCAACCAGTCAATAAACTCACAAAAATAGATATTTAGGAAGTGTCATGGTAAACAAGTCATATTACCCAAAATATCTAGAAGATGGATATTATTAAAATCCTTCATTTTAGTCAAGCATGTTGGTTTTAGCACTGCTGCATGAAGCCTGCTTGATTATTACCATGGTTTGTTGTCGCTCATGTGCAGAACAAGGAAAATGAATGAAATCAGAGTAAGGGTGTACATGCTCTGAGAAATCTGATTTCTGAGCTAAAATTTTTTTTTGGTTTTCTGGGCCTGAATCCCAAATCTAAAAAATCAGAGTATGCTGTGTATGCGAAAACTTGAATAACCAACTGCAGATATCGATTATGATCAGATTATTAAGAACATCTAAGCGCACTCAGCGCCATCAGACATCAGTCAGCATATTTGGAACCATTTTAGCAATATCTAAGGAATCTTGTAGGCATTATCAAAAAGGGATGCTGGACAAGTCAAAACTAGTCCAGGTCTATACACCACCATTTTTGTCCAAAATGTATATGTGATTATATTTACATGTTTAACTATTTAAGATATGGAATAGGCTGAAATATCTGTTCCTATGAAACTTTGTTCTATGAGGTGGTCAGACTGAATTGTGCAGTGCCTCTAAATGTGAAAAATGATAACTGAATATGGCCCGATGACAGCACAACATGGCCCAATGACAACATTAAGTGGCCCGATGACAGCACAACATGGCCTAATGACAACATTAAGTGGCCCGATGACAGCACAAAATGACCCGATGACAGCACAAAATGACCCAATGACAACATTAAGTGGCCTGATGACAGCACAACATGGCCCAATGACAACTTTAAGTGGCCCGATGACAGCACAAAATGACCCAATGACAACATTAAGTGGCCCGATGACAGCACAACATGGCCCAATGACAACTTTAAGTGGCCCGATGACAGCACAACATGGCCCAATGACAACTTTAAGTGGCCCGATGACAGCACAACATGGCCCAATGACAACTTTAAGTGGCCCGATGACAGCACAACATGGCCCAATGACAACTTTAAGTGGCCCGATGACAGCACAAAATGACCCAATGACAACATAAAATGGCATTTGTACTGTAGTTGTTGTGTACTGTTGTGTACTGTGTTTATATATTGTGGGGATCCTGGTTCCTGTCAGCACTACTGTAAAGACATCAATCAGTTTGTATATATAACAAACTACATCACATTAAACATTAAAGTATGAATGACTTGGCATAAATTGGGAAAAATCTGTGGACTCCCCTTTTAGCAAACTGTGTTTGGCCTCTGCTGAACACTGTAAACTAAACGAGTTGATCATACAAGCTTCAGATAGATGTACATGCCTTATCTGATGGGCTTGACCGGTAGCCTGACTGTAAGCCAGCTCTTGGCTGAAGTATTGACTCTGTGTATGTGTGTGTGTCTGTTTGGTGGGATGGAGATTGGGGAGGGGGTATGGTTGGTCCTAAGCAGGCTCTGTCTGTCTGTGTTACACTGCCATCTCCTGTCCTGGAGCCGAGGGCTGTGGGCAGAGACACTGGACCCAGCGCTTGGGAACACACCAATGATCAAAGAAGCTCCTGCCTTAATCCTCCCCATCCCGCAGCCAGTCTGTCACTGAGTGTACATCCAGCCTCCCCCAAAAAACACTCGCAGCTAAACTAGCCTAAAGTGCTGCTGCTATTTTTACTTTTGATGACAGAGGGGGGGATAAGAGGGAAAAAATAGAACCCCTGCTGAGAGTGTGCATGAGAACTGGGTGGAATTAAAGGAACAAAGCACATGAGAATGAATGTGTATACGCGTGGGGGTGTGTGCGTTTGTCTGCGAGTGCGGGGGCGTTTGTTTGTGTGCCTGCCTGTGTGTGTATGTGTGTGTATGTATGTGTGCATGTTTGGGGAACTGGGTGAAATGAAGCAGATGGGCACAAGAGACTGCCTGCATAACACACGGCGGCTGAAACTGTCGGCATCTGAGGATTGGTATATGTGAGGAACGCGCCCGAGGAGTAACGGGAATGCCTCGATCTGCCAGACTGAAACATACGTAAAAACATTGCATCGTTATTCATTCAGCGCACATGTTTATCAGATCTTTCAAGAAGCAAAAGGCAAACTGAGGAATCTTCTGACTGTGCTCTAGTTAACCCTTTAATGTCCCCATCTCATGCAAAACTGGATTTTCCGCATCGTTTAGAAATAAGATCTTGATGTATGTAACCCATTTATGTTTTATGACATAATGCTCAGTCCTCATTCCATATCTGGAAACTGTGCTGCAGTAAGAGTCTGATTTCAGTTCTTCATCATAACACCTGTACAAATAGATGGACTCACCGATCAGGAATGAAACTTTATGGGGGGGATTTGACATGAAGAGACATGTGAATAATTTAGGTTTAACAGTCTACGACACATGTGACGGAAGCAAGGACAAGTCTTAACGCTGTACCTGACTGACACAACAGCCACAATTGTGGACATTTAGCAAGCAGTGATGCCCTCTATGAGACATCCTGTTGGTGCAGGACTACATACACACAGTGTCGCTAAAAGACTGCACTGACACAGTAACCATAAACGGCAGCGAATAGCGAATCATCTTCAGTGACAAATCACTCTTCCTCTTGGTGGAGACGACGAACAAATCCGTGTGTGGAGGTACCGTGGTCAGCACCAAGATGAAGAGTTTGATGTGGCACATCACCTGTCCAGAAGGCCTGGTGTCACTCCACCTCCACCCCTACCACTACATCTGCAGGAACTGTGTGAGAATATTCAAGCTACACGGGACGGGTTATCACAGGACACCATTAGGAACCTCTACAACTAAACACCACAATATTGTCACATTCCGATACTTCCTTCTGTGTGCAACTATTCTTTTGTAGATGAGTGTGTATATCAGGAGTCTTTAAGCAGGGTGTGCTGTTTGAATGGGGGACAATACAGGGCAGCCAATCAGATATATACAGATATACATATACTGAATGTTTTAAAATATGAGCAGTGGCGAGTCTGTTGGGTCATCAGGCAAAAACTCACAAATGACCCCTCAAACTAGTTCACAGTTCACAGGACTATTATTTCCAAACATATATAACTATAAACAACAGTTAAAACATTAAAAAAAAAGAATTTAAAAATAGAATCTACCGTAATATATATAAATATTTATTTATTTATTTTCTGTATGTATGAGCACTTGGTGTGTCGTTATCTGAGCATGCAGACCAACATAGGTTTTGTTAAAGATGTCTCTTGGTTTGTGTATCATGTCTATAGTTAACATTGTTTAGATTAAAATGATCCTCTTACTACATTTGGTTGCACCATAAATCCTTGTATCATGTCATAACTAAGGGACACATCACATTAGCATGACACTAGCAACAGATCTATAATCTATAAATGTGCTACCATGGTAACGCTATGGTAGTGTGTGCTGACTTTACCCATGGAAATATATCCAGGCAGCATATATATATATATATATATATATATATATATATATATATATATATATATATCTATATATATCTATATCTATATATATATAGATATATATATATATCTATATCTATATATATCTCCTAATAATTGCACCAGAGAGGGTATCCACCAAATCTGGCCCAACTTGAAGTCCATGCCAAGTCCAATCACAGCTGTTATTCGTGCTCGTGGAGGAATTACATGCTATTAGGTTTCCTTCACTGGAGCTTCATCACTTTGCAGACATAAAGCTTGAACATGCTAAAGGAAAGACAAACCCAGAACAGCATAGTAAATCCTCTGTTTCACCAAAAAAGTCATAATTATGCTCTTCTTTGTTCTGCTGACGTAATTAAGCTGTGTACTGCTCAGGGAGAGCTGTTAACACGTATTAACTACTAAGCTCAACATAACTGATACTGGGTGGTGCAGTCCTAGTAGATTGTCAGCCTGAACTTGAGAGACACTAATAATAATAACGCTTGAGCTCACATGCAGCTGGAGCAGCTGGCTCCTGGTTTCGCTTCTTTAGCTTCATTTACACCGCAGTGTTACAGGTTAACGTTTAGTTGTTGTGATGTGTGTTTCACACAAAGGTGCTTTTTCTGCACTGAGCGCTTCAAATCAAAAGCTTTTCATTTAGAGATGTTGATGTTGGTTAACAGCCCTTTCTGCTAACGTACAGTTCAGTAAGCAGCTCAGAGAGATCCACGGGCTTACACAGGAACTGCATATGTTCCAACAGCTGATCCATTTTGCTATGGCCAATGTGAAATCTCTCTCTCTCTCTCTCTCTCTCTCTCTCCCTCTCTCTGCAGTTAAAGGGGAATTAAAAGGGGGCAGTCCTGTTGTCTCTGAATGCATTAGTAGTAAGAGACATTAGATAAAATAGGCTTTTCTACACTTCTGCATATCTCTGCAGAAATCTTTAATGTTGAATGGTTCATTATAGAGAAGCTTACAAGCTCAACGTTTGCTTTGCACTAGCGGTGGTAGAAACCAGGTGACATGATGTTTACATAGCAAATGCGGGGGTTGGTGTAGCTCACCGGATAGCACCACTACCCGTCAGGGAGCCACCACCACATGGGTTCGAATCCCGGTCCGGGTGACTATGCTGAGCTACACCAATAAGAGTCCTTGGGCAAGACTCCTAACACTACACTGGCCCACCTGTAAAATCATTAACCTTGTAAGTCGCTCTGGATAAGAGCGTCAGCTAAAAACCGGGAAATGTAAATATAACCATGCCGGGTAATGCCCTATGAACCTACATACAACCTTTTATATGTAGCATTGATAATAAAAAAAGTTATATTCGGAAATATTTCTTCTTACCATTGACCGGCTACCACTAACACATTTTAAGCCCAAACCTATTTAAGACTTTGCTTATATAACCCCATAGACTTTGCTTATATCTTAACCCTTAAATTATGCCGACATTCCGCAATTCCTGTTAAGTGCATTGACTCTGAGGCACGGTAAGAACTTATTTGACACACCTGGCTGGCTTAATGTCATTATTTATTAATGGAATGGCGTGAACTGTAGATACAGTAGATGCCAAGGTGAAAAGCCATTAGTCTCAAACAGAGCGCTATCGAGCGTCCATATGATGCGTTTTACTGTGGGAAGCGCTTGCTGTCTGTGCTGGCCTGCGTTGTTGGCTCATAAAGCAGCATGCAAAATGATTTTTACTCCCATTTCTCTCTCTATCTCTCTTTCTCTCTCTCTCTCTTTTTCTCTCTCTCTCTCTCCCGCCCGCCCTTTCTGTCTTGCATACACACACAGCCACATTGTATGAGTGCTTCATGGCTCATTAAAGTATAAATAGGTTTGTTTACATTTGGCAAGGCATTGATTGCTCATAGGTACAATGCAACGCGAGGGCAGTAAATACTGCAGAGAGAGGCTGCACTTAATTGTTTAGCCGTGAACATAAGCAAATGCAAATAGCTTATTGCGCTCAGAATGCCACGCTTCGCATCATTCACCATCCGCCTGTAAATCCTACTGCTCCGGCAATTTTTACAACCCAGGTAGGCCGGCCTAATGAAACACAGTAATGAACTGTGCACAATGCATTGGCATAATACCTGCGCATGTTTCTGGTAGCAGCCTTTTCCCCCATTCATTCGCCAAAGCACATGATTCTGATCAGAGGCGTGAATGAAGTTATAACCCACTGCTGTAAAAAGCCAGACACAGACACTGAAAGATTAACACCGTGTGGAGGAAGCAGATAGCAATAGAGGCAGGACGGAGGCGAGATAGACACCAAAGAGGTGGAGAGAGACAGAGAAAGAAAGATTATAGAAAGAGTGACAGAAGAGGAGGGAGGCTGTTGGAGAGAAAAATTAAACACACAGGGAAAGAGAGAGATAAGAGAGAGCAAGAAAGAACAAAACAGAAAAACAAAGAACGAGAGAAGGAGTGATAAAGAGAAGGGACATAAAAAAAGGAAAAGTGAGAGAGGGACCAGATCAGGTGAGGAAAAACAGGAAAGGAGGTGAATGGAGAGAAAATGAGAGAGAGAAAACAGTGGTAAAGAAAGTAGACAGAAAGAATGAACAATGAGAGAGAGAGAGAGAGAGACAGAGAAAGAAAGGCAAGAGTGGAAACAAATCAGGAGAAAGAGACAGGGAGACCAAAGGAGAAACAAGAGAGAACCTGGAAACAGAGAAAAAAAAGGAGAGAGGGAACTAAAGAGTAGAGAGAAACAGGGGGAGACAAATGGAAAGACAAATGGAGAAACTGGAAGAAGAGAGAGAAACAGAAACTAATAATGGATATATGAAATAAGAAAAAGAAAGATAAGAGACAGAAAGGAAGCTAATGGTGAATGAAAGAGGGAGAGGAATAGAAACAGAAAAGGACGAGAGGAAGAAAGATAAGAGAAAGGGGAAGAAACCAGAGAGAAAAAGGAAAATGAAAGTGGTAAAGAGATGAGATAGAAAGTAAAAATGAAAGAGAGAAATAGAAGCAATGAAAAGTATGAATAAAAAAAGAAAAAACGAGAAAGAAAGGTGAGAGTGAAGGAAAGAAAGACAAAAAGATGGAGTGAGAATCAAAAACAGATAAAAGAAGAAGAAAGAAGGAAAGAAAGAAAGAAAGAGAGGTGGAGCAAGAGAGAGAGAAAGAGAGGAGTAAATCTGGCCAGCAGCAGCGGAGGAGGAGGATAACAGTAGGGGGGTGAGGTAACGGCAATGATGAATGGCCTGTGGCTCATCAGAGGAAGCCAGGTTTGTTTGTGAAGATTAGATTTTAATACAGCTCTTTTCCTCCGCCGCCTCCAAATAATCACAGCGCAACCAAATGAAGCATTATTTCACTCAAACTGGACTGATTAGAGAGTTCGCCCTTGAACGCGGGCCCCTCACATTATGAATGTTACATTAGAGTACATCACAGTGTGGAAGCTGCTGCGGTCTGAACAGCCACGTGCTAGTGAGGGGTGGCCAATACGACAAATTCAACATCCCAGCGCTTAAAGACGTTTTGCAATACACAGTATACATGATGGCGTTCGCTCGTTCCGAGGTTTGTGAAAGCCTTGGACCAAATGCGCCAGCGATACGGAAGCTCCACATTTAAATCAGACTGGTGGGAATGATCAGTACATTAAGGTACTGTACTCTGGATGTTGTTGCCTACAGGCCCTGTATAATAGGTTGTTTACAGTCACATGATCCCGATGGAGGCCAGGAAATGAAAAGCAGAATGGAGGAGATGGAGCCCGTACTGTGCTAGTTAAGACAATCATGATATATGTTGGACATGCTGCATATGTTATGAAGGGGAACACGTTTTCATCTGGACTGGAGGATCTGTCCGTTATCCAGGCAGCATATATTATAGATACTGACAAAGTATCGTGGAGAATACCTCTGTATCAGGGAGGGATCCACAATGACTGTCGTTTGGCTTCCTTTGATTGCCCTGTGGATTAACCCACCAACCTTGAACATCAAACTCCAGGTAGGAATTCCACCTGACAGCTGGTGAAAGGAAACGGACCTTACCACAGACGAAGCGTAATAAGACATTTTTGAGACATTTTTTGCATTTTTTTCCGCCTGATGACTTTTGGTACTCCATTAGATGAAGTCCATTACACTTTACCAGTTTTTCCCTTTTTTCCACGTTATGGAGCGTTTAGTGTGTGTATCATCACTGTCCAAAGAAACACGTGTATCTCCAAAATGGCATCTTTACAGGAGAGGCCAAAAACCTCATTGAATTTGAATGGAAGTCTATGGAACCAGACGTCTTTCCAAGCAGTTTTGGGCCGTTTCTGTTGGTACATCTTTCATGAAATTTCCACACAGTGTAAACAGCAGCTCATGTGATCAAATGTGGCATAAATATAATTTCAACAAAAATGGAGATACATGTTTTTCTTTGGACAGCCACGATATGTTCTTCAAGGTCGTAAAGCCCAAGGTACACTGCAGGAGGAGAAGCTCTCATCCACAGAAACCAATTTTCCCAGCCTTTTTTCTTTCAGTTTGTAAGACTCAAATGCAAAATCACGTTTTACCAGAGAGGTCACTAAATCCCCATTAATCATATAAAGTGTAGCTTTAAATATTTTAGATCAACTCAAATATATATTAGCTGCACCCAGAATGAATCAACTGATAGGACTGAAACTTAGTGCGGTGGTTTGACATTGTGAGACGTGTGAATGATTCAAGCATGTGCTGTAAGCAAAGACGGGCCATATCACTGTACCTGACTGACCCAACAGCTACGACATTCAGTGAGCAGTGATGTCCTTCATGAGTCATTCTGTTTGTGCCAGCACCATTGGCAGACGGCTGCACAGCGCAAGACCAACAAAGACTGCAATGGTGTCGTGCCAGACTGTCATGAAGTAACTCAGAATGGCAACGGGTCATCTTGAGTGACGAGTCCCGCTTTTGCTTTGGTGGAGACGGCTGATGAGTTTATGCGTGGAGGCACCGTGGTCAGTGCCAAGATGAACGATTTGTTGTCACACGTCACACATCCAGAAGGCCTGGTGTCACTCCACCTCCACCCCTACCTCAAAATCAGCAGGAACTTGGTAAGAATATTCAACCTGCATGGGATGGATTATCACAGGACACCATTAGGAACCTCCACAACTACAAACGCCTGACGCCACACTAAGAGACACTACTTCTGTTTGTGTAGCTCAATAAATATTGTCCATATCAGTCTAAATGTATCATCATTTATTGTTCCTGATAATCATTACTTATGTGTAAGTAAGGAGTTGCTACTAAGGCATCATTCTTGGGATCCTTTTATATAATTTGAATACTTCCGCATTTGACATACAAGCTACACCAATCTGCAGTAGGCGGGGATTATATACCTGCTGATTGGGCAACATACCTCAAAGCCTATTCCACACTGTGTTGCACCATTTCAGTTGCAGGTTTATTTGTCATTTGCACAACATGCCTGGACATATATGCATTGAAATGCTTGTGGGGAGGCTCAGGTTGATGCTCTACAGCAGGACACCAGTAGATACATACTAAACATATTAAAATAAAGAGATATAAAAGTTATATTATATAAATACAAAATACACAATTTATACACAGGATACAGAATATACAGAGACAGGAGGGGTCGGTAGAAATTCTCTGACATGTACATTTATTAGACAAGGATGTCTAAGAGAGAGTGGAGCTAATATAAATATAAATATGTATGTTTATGTGTATTCCTGTTGTTTAATATGACTCAGTGATGTTGTCCATAGCAGTGATATATAAGAGTATTAATAATAATAAAGTGTCCGAGTGCGGTGGTGTTGGTGGTGTTGGTGGTGTTGCTGGTGTTGGTGGTGTTGGTGGTATTAGTGAAAGGCTCACAGCTTGTTCAGGAACCTGATGGCTTGTGGGTAAAAATGTGTCATTCAGCCCTAAAACCGTTTTGAGACTGAACGGACCCCTGATGTCTTCAGATGATACAGAGCCATACAGTCTGGGCAGTGATGATATATGATACCCAGAATGTACTGCTTTAGGATCATTTAGGCTGTTTTGTACTCTGTTCATGTGTTCTGGCAAAAATCAAACAGTGAATATATTCCAATTTTTGTCTACTGAATGTTTGATAAAGACCCCCCTCCCCCAACTCGACACATTTTCCAGCTGCGTATGTTAACAATTTAGTGAAGCTGAAGAACTGTTATGGGGGAAAAAGCCTCATTTGCTTCTCGGCACTGGGAGATGCGAGTCTGCACAGTCATTAATGTGGCATGACTTTTCCTCAAACTTTAACTGGAAGCTCCTCTATTAAAAATCCTGAGGAAGCACGGTGTGCTCCATTACAAGGGCAGGCTTTCTGCAGCTTGAGCTATGGATCAATAGAAGCGGAATGTTTTGTACAATTGTTGTCCTGCATTTGGCCATGCAGGCTATCGTTAATGCTGTCTTTACTCTTTTAAGACCACAAAGCCAGCCAAAGGCTTAAAGTCTAATGATAGATCCGCTGTTTTTACAGCATCTTTGTGCATTTCCCCCAGACTGAATTGATTGTTCAATAACACTTGCGGAGGAGAGCTTTCCATTGACTGTACAGTGGGGGGAAAAAAATCGTCCTCGGAATTCTCCCAAATCAGCAAAACAAAGGAAGACCTCTGTTGTGAATAATTCACACCTTTGTTTGAGATATCTGTCCTGTGGTCATTTGGAATAGCCACGGTGCAACTCCTCACTTTCCTCTCCCCGCACTTCTCCACCCCGGTGGCCAAGCAGGGGACTAAAATAGTATTCTGTCTGTTGCCAAGGTTACTACATTGACAACATGACATGGCCATTCATTCTGAATACTGTATCTCTCTGGCCTTCTGTGAGCACATGGCGGCTAATCTCAGCCCTCAATCTGCCCGCCTGTCCGTTTTGGGCTGGAGTTGAAGAGAGGGAGGGGCCGGGGAGAGATCCATCCCACTCATCAAGACGAACACCCATCCACCCCTCCATCCCCAATCTTCCTAACAGCTCAGTGATATCATAGCTGGGTTTGAGCGGTGAAATCAGAGCGGTTTCTATGCGGGCCCACGTGTCACTTTCCATTTGCAGGTATGGCGTGGTGAGAGCAGAAGGAGCTTGAATGGCGACGGAATGGTAGTCACAATAAAACTGTAATTGAAAGATACGTTATCATGACTGACTCCTCTCCGGGTTGGGCTGCGCCGAGAGAAGGGGGTGAGGGGATAGACAGAGTGGTATCAGAGCCGTTCCGCCGCTAAAAGAGAAGAAAGGAGTGCTCTTTTAATTAAAAATAGGGTGCTCAAAGGGCCAACCAAAAGTCGAAACCAGAGGCACGTTTGGCATGAATAAGTTGCCCCTCGCCTTTGTTCGATGACATTGACAAATAGAGTTCTGGGCTTGAGGAGGAAACTTATCTTTGATGCATAATAAAGTCAAAGTCACCAAAATGAACATGCTCTTTGAGCTTCAGAGGGCTACAACTGAGCTCAGATTATCTGCCCTTAAAACAGCTCCGCCGTGTCACATGGCATCATCTTAAAGTAAAGGACCAGGAGCACACTACCGTCCGTTTTGAAGTGTTGGCTCTTATTGAGCTGTGGTTGTGGAACAGGCTTGTTTATGGCATTATGAAATTCAGCATTACTGAGTTTAGTGGCTAAATGACCAGAGTGCAAGACAGCTTGTCTTGGACTGCCTGCTGTAGCTTAATTCTAAGCCAGTTTCTGAGCTCTGAGCTGAGTTTGTGGCAGAGAACCACAGGCAACCCAAAGAAACCACCCTCCTCCCTAGCAATCTTGTAGCTCTGCTTAACATCGCCATAGAGAAAGGAACCAAGGAACTCTCAGTGTGTATGCAGCAGCATGGGAATTGTAGGCTGATAACAATATCCCATATGCAGATGCAGATACCAGTGCAGATACTTTATTATAACATACAGAAACGTTTTCTACATCTCCCTGAATGAAGGTCATTTGCATAATCAGTGTATCCATTCATTATGGCTCAGTAAATCAATCAATCAGGAAAAGCGAAAGCTCAATGAGTAGTCTGTCGATAACTGAATACAGTACTGTGCACCTAAGCATTAAATCCAAACTATGTTGCTTGGCAACGAGTTTTGCTTGTTGAAACGTGTTGTTAAAATAGATCCACACAAACATAAATAAATGAAATGACAAAAAAAAGTTGGAAGAGCAAAGTTCAGTTCTAGATATCTCCTGGATGTATTAAATTCCAGCAGCAGCGCATCTGATTTGACATAATTATCCAAACAAGATGTTGGATGATTGTTATAATGGAAATGTGTTATGTATTTATTATTACATTAATTGTTTTGAAGTGATTAACCAATGTACTTACATATATTTTGGAAATATATGTAATTTGGAAATCTCTTAGCAAATTAGCAGTCATGGTTATTTTGTATTTATCA
This sequence comes from Prochilodus magdalenae, assembly GCA_024036415.1. Taxonomy (NCBI): domain Eukaryota; kingdom Metazoa; phylum Chordata; class Actinopteri; order Characiformes; family Prochilodontidae; genus Prochilodus; species Prochilodus magdalenae. The sequence continues at coordinate 82,298 of JAMWET010001884.1, read as the reverse complement.
TTCAAAATCTTGTTTTATATATCTAAAATATATAAGATCATGTTGTAGGTCTTTGGTGCTGGTCTGTGGGTTGACTCTGACTGTTCTCAACATCCTTCGCTTTTGTTTATTCCAGATTTTTCTTGGTCTGCCACTTCGAGCCTTGACTTGAACTGTACCTGTGGTCTTCCATTTTCTCACAATGTTTCTCACAGTGGAGACTGAAAGCTGAAATCTCTGAGATAGCTTTCTGTATCCTTCCCCTAAACCATGACGGTAAACAGTCTTTGTTTTCAGGTCATTTGAAAGTTGTTTTGAGACTCCCATGCTGCGACTCTTCAGAGAAGATGCAAAGAGGAGAAAAACTTACAATTGCCCCCCTTAAATACCCTTTCTCATAATTGGAGTCACCTGTGTATGGAGGTCAAGGGTCGCTGAACATACCAAACCAAATTTGAGTTCCAGTAATTATTTCTAAAGGTTTTGAAATCAATAAAATGACAACAGCGCCCAAATTTATGCACCTGCCTACTTTTGTTTAACCAATTATTGCACACTTTCTGTAAATCATATAAACTTCATTTCACTTCTCAAATATCACTGTGTTTGTCCCCTATATGATATATTTAACGCAATTCTTTATCCAAACAATCAATGCTTTATAAAGGTAAATCAGGAAAATTAACAAGGCTGCCCAAACTTTCTCACCCCACTGTATATATACATAACATCTTAGACGATGAGGGTTGAGGTACTGAAATATTTAGTGGAAATATTTTTAGAAGTTTTATTCAATAATTTTACAGTTAATTGAACAACAAGTACATAAAATGATAAGTGACCAGGGCAGTGTTAGGGGCATTCTGGACCTATGGCAGTCGTGGGCTGGAGATTAGGGAACCAGCCTTTGAGCCAGAGAGTTGCCGGTTCGATTCCTTGAACTGACAGTACTGACTGAGTTACCCTTGAGCAAGGCACCTAACCCCCAACTCCTACCAGGGCGTTGTGGTTAGGGCTGCCCACTGCTCCCAATGTGCTGCCAATGCGCTCACTGCCCACTAGTGTGTGTGGGTGTTTAGCTTCACGGGTGGGTTACATGTGGAAAACAATTTCCTCTGTGTACAAACACAAATGGCACAAAATGACCCTAAACTCTCTACTCAGAGAAAGATCGGCCTAACTGTGTTCAACACTTCATATACTTACAGCTTTGAAGTGTCTGAATAATTGGAAACTTGTTAAAAAAGGATAAGCGTTTCCTTTGCATGTTGTGCAAATGACCAATGAACTAGAAACCTGAAACTTATTATATAAGATTATTATAACAAATTAATCATATAAGCATGCTAGAATGATTCATTACACTTGATATAAAACTGGTTTTCTATTATTGAAAAAAATTGATTCCAAACTTTTAAACATTTTTCAAAATGGCAGTCGGGGTATCTCCTTTGATTTGTGACAGATATATGAACTGGGGAGTTTTGAAACGTCACTGTTTACATACTACATCAAACTCTCATTTAAAATAACTGTAGTAAATTAAATTCTTCATGGTATGGGATGATGTTAAAATGAATGTTGACTTTTTTATACCCACCAACACAATAGGAAACCACAGCTGCCTGTAAAAGCACCAATACCTCGAATACAGGCCTGAAGGAACTGTATTTTACAACAACAAGAAACCCAATTGTAACTTGCACAAGGTGAAGTGAACAACACACTTCAGACAGCTCAAACATTTACACAGGGAATGCTGGGTATTAGGTTGAAGGGCTGATGCAGAACCACTCTAAGCTCCTCCTCTAGGGATGCTACAATACATTAGGTCCTGCTAACCTGATAGAGCGTTACCAAAGCTTTGGTCTAAATTGTGTATATTGGAATAAAATTGCATCGATTAGCAGGCTGCTGCAGTCGATTACCGAGCCTTAAAGACTCTGCCCGTTCACCAGGAACCTCTACATCCACTCCTTGGCTTCAGGAACATTGCTATTTAACCAGTCTGTCTGTGCACAGCCTTCATATTTTCATGACAGACGCCGTTTCCAAGATGTTCACAAACCCATTTCCACTCAATTGCTCCCAGCAGCATTCCCAAATAGATTTAGCAGTGATACTGCAAAGAGAGGAAGAGAGAGAGAGGGGGGAGAGGGAGAGTGAGAAAGTGAAAAGGCAGGGGATGGGGGCTGAGAGAAGGGAGAGGGGAAAAAAGGGAGGAAAGGCATAAAAATAGTCCCAAAATGAGCCTGGTCAGGATTTTGCACTAGTTCATTTAAAAGAGCTTTGAATGTGTTTGAATTACTGGAGCTTGATCTGCCTACAGCTTATTTATATTAGCTGCCTGACAGAGCAGTTAGTGCAGGATTACAAGCAAGCCATCAATTTTTAGCTCGTTTTCCTATTTTTAAAGCAGAACTTCTGCTTGGAGCTATTTGTCCCACGGCGTGGCCCCCGTACGGCATGTGCCGTGTTGACAAGTTTCAATTTACTGGCTGATTTTAATGTCACTGGTCACAAACCAAGCTCCCAATTAAAAATGCTTATCGCAGGCGTCTGGGCCTCCTCGTTTTGAAGCGAGCGCTTCCTCATTCTAATGCACCGCAGATATTCAAATGAGTCGCCTTTGTTATTGGCAGTGGCGATGCAACGCTTTGACGTGGCCCTAAAAATTAATTGTATCCTCTTGAGTGGCGTATATCACGTTCATCTTGTTCCTACTGTACACCAGTCTCTGTTATCATTCCTTAATTTATGCGTTAATTAATTTAGCTGCCATGATGAATGTCCTGGGTTAGATAAGACCAATTCTCATCCGCTTCACGCAATGCACAATAGTGCACTTCACGCGCTCTCTCAGGCCATCCCTGGCTAGTAAAGACCCTTTAATGTACCCGCCTTTTATGATTAGGATAGACCCATTTTAATCAGACCGAGGGTTCTCTGCCATGAATAAAAGCTGAGGAAGCTGTTATAACTGCACCTCCGAATGAGACATATTTTTTCCCTTGCCTCTTTTTTGCCTCTTTTTCGCTGCTTTGTTGTTGACAGAGGTTATTTTGTACAATTTAGTGTTAAGCGGCCCTCATTACTGGCAGACATGAGAAGCACATGGTGTGGATTTGTCATAATTAAAGCAGGGCTTGGCTCGGCATCAGAGAGAGATGCAATAAAGACGGCGGTTTATTTAGGATAAACTCTCGTGCCCTTGGGGCTTGGGGGACCTCCTTGCACTAAACCTAGTTGCCAGAACATATGAAGGGATAAAGTGGCTGTATTAAATTTGTTGACTCGAAGATCCTCTCTGAGGCAGCTCACTATTGCATTTGTCGACTGCCTCAGCCCTGCTAGCTCCTCTTCCCGGGCTTGTTGTATTGAATCAGACAGTGCCCAGATCCCCACTACTGCATGAGTTGAACACTATTGAATTGCTTGGCTTGTAGATCCACACTTCTAACTTCTTTAGACTATATTGAATTTACCGTCCGGAGGATCAATAATACTAAGTTTTGTGGACAGTATTGAACTTGGAGTTCACGCGTCTCCAGCTGCTGGAATTGCCCAGATTGCTTTTGGATCTGCAGGCAGTCACGCCCAGATGAAGGTGTTTTCAGTCAAATGAAGAACATCTGAGGAGCTGCACCCAGGCCATAAAGCAAGGGGGCGAATTTTTTCGCCTGCTGATTCACATTAGGAACGAACTGGGTGTCCCTGCACTGCCAGAAGTCTTGTGCATGGGGGCGCCACTCGGGCCCATACCAAAATGCATAAGCAAAAATAGGACAAAGGCCAGCCTGGGTGTCAGCCTGTGCAGAACTTCGCTTGAACCCAAATTTCTCCTTATCAGGAGGGCTAGCAGGATATCTGTGTTGTGGCAGTGCATTTGGATTTATAGCTCCAGGGTAATGGAAGGCCTAATAAATAAAAACATCAGTGTGACTGTGAGCAGCTCCAGTGTATAGCTGTAATGCAGTCAGGCCTGCATGTGCGCAGTGTCGGGGTGGAGGGGCGGCAGTGGCTGGCAGGCCTGATGAATGGGTGGCACGCTGCATTTTGACAGAGACGAATGTGAAGGCCCAGTCCTACCAGAGGCGCCGGGTCCCCGCTGAATGGGCTGAGAGGAGATCATGTGACCAGGCCCAGTTCTCCAATTGGAAGCCCTTTTGGCAGGCTGAAGTCAGTGGCGGAAGAGCGAGGCGAAGGCTCAGACTTTGTCTGCCGGGCTTGAAAATCCCTCCTTGCCCCAGACTTAGACAGTCCCTGTGCCTTATGTCCCTATTGGCTGTCTTTCACACGCCGGAGGGAGCTCGGGGACAGACAGGAAGGCAGGATTGAGCTGCTCTGCTATGGATAACCATCAGCTCACCGGATTTGTCCTTCATGGACCGTCATTAGCGTCTGGTCAGGTTAGGTGCCTGGAGAGAGACTAACCCACAGGCATCAGATATACCCTCTGTTCCCCTGTTCTTCAGGGCTGGTCTCTGTACTGCTGAATCTGATATGTCCTTGTTACCCATCAGTCATCTGTGATCAGGGAGGCTGAAAGCCTTGATAGAGACTCCGAGGCAGGTACTTTAGGTTCCCTTGTGGTGACCTAAAGTGACCAGGTGCCCCAGTCAAATAAGCCAGCATTTCCTTTCACCCCAGCCTTTGTTTCCCCAGCCTCCGTCCGTCTCTTGGCTTTACTGGACCAGGCGGATTGGGTGACTGCGTGCTCTGAGAAGAGCCATTACAAAACGCACTAAGAAGCGAGTCAATGGGAAAGGAAGATGATTAAGAGGCTATCTGTGTTAACAGAGGAGGGTATCGGTTTCTATTGAACTTCCTTCTTTTCATTGTAAGGTCTCGCTGACGTTCCTGTGTTTCAGGCTGAGCTGAGCCGCGACTGGTCTATTAATAGACTATTGATGGGTATCGATCCCTGGCTCGCATGACACGTAAGATACAATGAGCAATAGATTCCGGCGACTCTCTCTCTCTGTTTCTCTCTCTCTCTCTCTCTCGGTCTCCCGCTCTCTTTTTTGCTTTACAGCAATTGCATATCATTATGGCCTTTAAAGGATTTTTGGCTGATAGATTGCCTGGGTGCTGTTTCATAGTGTTCAGCGGGAGAGAACTGTGTAAGCCGAATGCTGATCATTCGTAATACGGTAACAGCAACTTTTTATCAACAACAAAGGTTCCGAAGCAATCAATCGTTAGAGCAATAAGGATAGCTGGAGCATATGTTTTGACAGTGGTGCGGACATAATGGATGTTGCTGAACAAGGCCACTGACTGTCCGCAGCCTCAGCCTCAAACACAAAACGGGAAAGCTAGGTCCAAAGCTCCGCGACAAGTAATTAGGTATGAATTAGGGGGAATAATGACCAGGGAGAGCATGTTATATCGATAGCCCCCTTTAATGGTCAATCTCGGCAGGGGTGTCTGTTGACTCGTGCTGGATTTAGCTTAATGGATAGAAAGCCATGTAACAGTCTGCTCGCTCGCCTCCAAATGAGAGCAAAACTCAAATAGCCAAATTAAAAACTAAATAATAAATGAGAGATGCTGGGGTGCGATCAGGGAGAGAAAGTGTTGTAATTATTTGCCAATGGAAAGTGGAGCATACCTTGTAATGGGGGCCGCTAATGTGGCCGTGACTTTGCGAGGGGAGAGTTCACCACGCAGGCATCTTCCTGTTTTCTGCTCGGGCGGACCTAGTCAAGTGAAACAGCCGCCCTTGGAAAACAAGGCCCGTGCCGAATGAATCAAATACGGTCTGACAGAATTAATAGAATTAAACGCTGGAAAGCTGGCTAGTGTTTGTGTAGCCGGGCAGACGTGATGGCTGAGGAAAGGAGGCTCGCTCTTGTCGCATGGCCAACTTCCTGTCAGCCTGTGTGGAGTGATGCTCGGCTCCTTTCACTTCCACACTAAACAGCCTCGCTTGTAGGTGCCACACATGTATTAGCAAGCATCAGAGGCTGATTTGCAGCGAGCTGCTGAATTATTGGCTACGAAACCAAGTGTTATCTTGCGCCGCGAGTCGCTCATCCAGATTCTACAGTAATAACGGTCCACGGTCCTTCTGCCTTTTTTTCCCACAGTAAACAATAGTTACCCTAGTAATGATTCAATTTCTCAACTGTCGCCGAGAACGGAGCCGGCCATTTGTTTTTGTTCCTGCGTTTCTTTTGCGGGACTGCCGGCGAATGCTAACGAGCAGGGCTGGTGACGAGCGGTCCATAGGGCACGAGAATCTGCATATCAAAGAGGTCCCTCAGAAGCTGGCGTCTAAGGAAAGTGTTCAACACGGCTCCCACCTCCCCAAGGCCCTTGCGAGACGCAGCGTGGGATGCTCTTCGCTCTGTACATGAGCCAGACATGTTTGCTACCCAGAAACTCTTGGCGGTTTTGCCTTCTGAGACTCCGTCAGGAGTTCATCTGCTTCGGGTTTGTGGATGGCTTGGATCTTTGGATCATTGGCTGCTGAATGAGAAATATAGACCCTGGCTCTCAAACAGCTGGAGATGGATAGGGTTTACTGTGTGGATGGTATGATATAATGAAGGACAATTACTCATTGTCTGAGTCATACTGTCACTGCTTCGCAGAGAGATGGCTGAAGTTTGCACGTCGACCGATTACCAAATAGCCTCATATATTCTTTCCAGCCTCCGCGACTTATTAGACAATCCAGCTAGCGCACTACTTCTGCCTCTGAAGCGAAGATTATCTCCTGCTAAGGGGAATCCTTTATTTTCTTTATGGCCTGGCTAAGAGAGGAGCTAGACAGGTGGGCCTCCAGAGTTTGTGTGAGCGTATGTGCTTGAGAAAGCCCACTGCTAAACATGAGTCGGGTCAGCAAAGCTTTTTAGCTTACATCACAGCAGTTCTCCACGCTTGTGTTTGTGCCTTGAACGGCATTGTTGCTATAAGTAAACCAGTCGCTCGCCAGATGGGGCTGCATCTCATGAAAATTTCAGGCTTTTTTTGTGTGGTGCTGAAACGAGGCTGTAATGGAGAGATATGGAGGAGTCCTCCATGTGGAGCCTTGCTGAGGATTGTGCGCTGGCTCCGCTCTCGCTCACACAGATGGACGGCGAGCCGGGGGAATCTCGTGCGGAATGGTCGGAGCAGGCTGACATGCTGAAGGAAATGGGACTGAACGGAGAGGAGGAAGAAGCGTGCGAGGAGTTAATCACTGCGCTAATGTTGCACTTCATCATCGTTTTCCTCACCAACGCTGTGCCCGGGCGCCACTCAGCCATTGCCATCGTGGCACTCAGCTGCCCAGCTCGAATAAAGGCCTTAAAGCGACAGTTCAGCAAATTAGGACCTTCTTCCCCTGACTACAAATAGAACTGAGCAGCCAAGACATGTTTGGTGTCCAGTGTTAGCGCGTGTTGTTTCAGGCTAGCATTAATAAGGCTAACATAGCACACATGTAGTGGAAGCCTATTAGGATCATCAATCTGCATATCTATACCCTTACACCTGAAACTGTGTTGGGATGTTAAGTTACCTCAAGTGGACTTGCTTCAGTGGGTTCTGACACAGTACTGCATATAGAATTTCCATTTTTAGGGGGTCCTGGTTAGAGATTAAAGGGGTCAGTCTGCAAACATAAGGTTCCAGGGATGTAGCGATGGTGGGACTAACCAGACATGCGCAGAGTTGGTTTTTTTGGTACAAGAACCGTGCAGAGCGATAAAAATCAGCAACAGAAAAACATTGGAGAAATAACTGAGCCAAGGAACAAAGCTAAAAAACCAAAAACAGTCCAAAGGTCAAAACCAGGGAATAAACAATCCGACCAGACAACCAGAACAAAAGGGACAGGCAAAAAGGGGAAAACCGAATAAACAAGGCACAGGTCAAAAGATAGCAAATCACACGGAAAACAGGATAAACGCTGAGTACGCAGGAGTGCAATACCTTGCGACTAGACAAAGGAAGCCAAGGCATATAACGCTAAATACGGCTCTAAGTCGCTCTGTATAAGAGCGTCTGCTAAATGCCATAAATGTAAAAGTAGGAGTGATGGGACCAGGAGGAGATCCCGGAAGTGTGACAAGGGATTTTCCTATAGTGAGAAGGACAGCCACCAATTAGGCAACTTCAAAATGGCTAAACTGTTAGCACATTACCCATCAACTCAGAGAAAAATACGGCCATAAAAATGTCAATTAAATAAAGGAGAATTTTACCATTTATGTAAACTTCCTGCGTAACTTGCTTGGTTGAGCGGTAAACCATGCAATTCAGAGTGGGTTGATGTGAAGTGGTTAATTGTAAAGAAAGGTACTGATGGCACAAATATGGCTTATTGGTTAATATCCAGTACAACCAGATAACCTACTTGTCTGCTGGGGACTAATTGGCCTTACAACATTGGCAGACCACATGCACGCAGACCGTTATGATGGCGGCCCTTAAACCCACGTCATTATCGCCCAAGCATATTGTTGCAATGGTGTCGTGCCAGACTGTCGTGACTCAGAATGGTAGTAGATCATCTTCCGTGATGAGTCACACTTTTGTCTTGGTGGAAACAACCACTGAATCTGTATGTGGAGACAACGTGGTCAGAGACAAGACCAGCAGTTTGTTGTCACATGTTGCACGTCCAGAAGGCCTGGGTCTTGATTCAGTAGGATAAAACACAGTATGTGGTTGCCTACCTCACATTTAAATGCCTAACGTTAGTTATTTTACCAGCGGACAATACAACACAGTGGGCGAAGGCTAATTAACCAGGGACTAACCTGTTGCAGCACTAGGCAAAGTTGTTTGGTCTGAATTGTTGAAGAAAGTGATGGTCTCATCTCCATTTCACAGTGTTGAACTTTGTCTTGTATACCATGGGCATGTACTTTCTACTCAACCTCTAGATTATTAGCCTATAGGAAGTATAGGTGATGGCAGTGGACCACTGTTAACCTACTTAGGCCTATTTGTCCACTAGAGTTTTACTAAGTACAGAGTACAAGTGCCATTATCCATCTGTCGTTTTCCACCCACAATTCAATTCCTTCATTTTTTACATTGTGAGCCACACCCTTTTTTTTGGCCTAGTCATGTTTTGGTTATTCTCTGAAATTAAACACTGTTATATACATTATTAAACACCTTATACACCTACACAATCTGTTTGATCATGTAAGCAGCACAGTAATCTGGTTGGTCCAGAAATGGGCCGGCAGTGCCACATGTAATAAAGCCAGCAGACTGATATACATGCCTCTATCTGAGATAGCTAGCCAAGTTCTCACCATCAGAATAAAATAATGCTTAAAATTAATCAGGCGACCAGAAATCTGACACAATGTTAACACTGTAGTCTACATGGGGGTAGAGAATCAATTCAAACTTTGAGATAGCGGTTATTATTTCCTCTTAAGTCTGTCCATTTTTATAGATATAAGTGTTTCATAAAGTGAAGGAAACATCAGTAAGTCCATTCGACATGTAACATCTCCAGATCTGCTACCGTTTGTTATCAAGCTTTGTGGCTCAGGTACCAAAAGAAGAAAAAGCTAACTTTCAGACACCAAATATTCGTCTCACTGATTGAGCACATTTTGAGTAAGAGGGAAATTGTATACATTTGATTTCCCCCCCCCAAAACTTGATTTATTCACCAGCCCAGGAATAATGGTGTGCTTTCGGCCACCACCTGGGCCTTTTCACAGTCTAGTTATATTAGAGAGAGAGAGAGAGTGAGAGAGAGAGAGAGAGAGAGAGAGAGAGAGGGGCAGGCAGCTTGTTTTCAAGATGTGAGGACAGATAGAGGATGGGCAGGTGTCTGCCACCACAGTTTCCACTCTGGGCAGATGGTATTTGGACACTCCGATCACATATAGAGCCCATAGAGGCAAAGTCTGTACGTGAGAGGCACAGAGAGAGAGTGAGTTCGGGTAGCTCGGGCCGTGCTCTGCCTGTCTGTGCGGGGAGACGGATCTGTGGACGCTGGTGAAGGTGAGTGAATTTAAGCGCATGTTCCCTGGGGCTCTTGTTCCGCAGACAGTTACAAACAGGATCGCAGGGAGCATGGTGCTGCTGCGCATGGCTGACTGTGGAGACGGCTTTGAGAAATATGAATCCATCCAGCGCAGCCATAACTCAGCAGCACCACACCACCACCACCACACTCCCCTCCCCACCCTAGCTCAGCCTCACCTTCCCTGTACCAACGACTACTGTACCGACAACCCACATCTAGTGTTTTCACAAAAGCCCATCACTCCTGGCTGCAACCCTCTATGTTTTCCAGGAGGGGCAGGTGGAGGAGACTAACCCTCAACAAATATGCCCCTTATGAGTAGATAAAAACAGGCCCATGCGCATCATCACAGGGGCTTGTGTTGGGGTCTCAACTCAGAAAAGGAACTGAATAAATAAATGGAAAAATGAATAAATCAAATGCTAGACATTAAGACATTCCAGACATTGTTTTTGACTCACCAAACAAGGTACATGTCAGAATTCAGATACAGACATATATAGATATATAGATATTAAACAGATACAGATACAAAAATAAGCTCACCTGTGGCTGACACTGACCTAACAGCCTATAATACCTCCACAAGTATGAATCACAGCTGTGATTCGATTTGGCATGGACTGTACAAGTATCTGGATGTAGGCCACATCAATGTTCAGCCACTCTTGCATCAAAGAATTGCGCGCTTGGGCCGGATTTGGTGGATGCCTTCCCTGGCCCAATTCTGAGAAGTAGTTCCTGTAGGCTGTGATTTTGGCCACTGCTGGTAGACCCGTATGACCATACGCTTCCATACACCTGTTCACACTGTGGTCTCTGGCACGCCCAAATGCAGTCACTCCTTTTAGCCAATCATTAACATCTGCTCTGGAGCCATTTTCCACACATGGAAGACATTCACTGCCCTGTACCACCTCTTCTCAATCTGTGAATCCTGTCACACACACCCACAGGTATTTATACCTGCCACATCATCATCATACAGCACCATCTGCAGGATGCAGGATCCTGCAGGATCTCCTTAAACACACAAGGTGACAATTATTTTTTAATCCAGTGAGTTTACATGGTGTGTTTTAAACTTTAATGTATGTTCATGTAATAGGATTTAACTCCAAGTAGTTTTAAGGCATGTTCGCACAACGTTTTGGTAGCCAAGTCTTACAGGGCATGTACATTAGTAGGCAATGAAGTGTCAGGCAACTCTATGGAATTAGGCAGTTTGTAGCTGTGAGTTCAAGCGATTCAGCTACAGAGCAACAAGTGAACAATCAAATTTGGCCCACAAAAACAAATATGTTGATAGCTGATTATTTTTGTGAACTTTTGTGAATTTTTGTTCAACTTAACTGATTTCTTGGCTTAAATGTGGCTTTGCGAGTACTACCATACACTACCATATTAGGAAGCTCTATAACTCCATGTTGAGACATATTGTGTTAGCAAACATGGTGACCCGATGCCATACTGAGAGACACTACTTCTGTATGTGTAGCTCAATAAATATCCCTCATATCAGTCTAAATGTATCATCATTTATTTTTCTGGTGACCTTTATCGTCCTTCCCGATAGCATCGCAATCCCACACTTCCTTTTGGGTACAGCTATTATTATGGCGATGAGTTTACATAGTTAGCTTAGGATTGGAACATCAGTTGTGTGCTATGTATGAATATAAATCCAGACTAGTGGATGGCATCTTTTCTCACTTGAAAACTATTATGAAATTAAAGTGTGCGGTAAGTAAATAACCAGGTGTGCATAGGTAGTTTGTTCAGTTTATTGTTGAAATAATTAATCAGATGCTTGAGAGTATGTCATTCAGCCCAGTACAGCCAGTACCAGAAGACTGGAGAACTAGCGAAGACAGCTGATGCTGTGTTCACATGTTGTAAGTGGAATGCTCTATCAAGAGTTCAATTTTCCCACCTTTTGCCATCAACTGCAGGGGTGGAATAAACCGGATATTGAGTTTTTTCTTTTTTTGCAAGCCATCACAGCCTAACGATGCCAGATGAAGCCAGTGTTATATACAATAAAAACAGTACAGAGCTTCATCCTGCCGTTCTCCACTGTACAATCTACACTGCTAAAGCTCCTTTACCTGGAAGTTAACATGACTTCCTGCCGCCATCAACTTTGTACAGTTATGATGTGCAGATTTTTTTTTTTTTAATTTATATGCAAACATGTGAAGTCCAGCCCTGAGCTTGATCAGTATCTGGTAACTGTCAGTTGTACTGAAATGCAATTGATATCAGCCCCATAAACACTGACAGCCTATCTCTAATATTTTTTAAACATTACTCGTTATTGTTAAATAACTGTTTCAGCCCTAAAATCAAGTTAATAGTTTCTTAGCTTTATGCAAATGAAGTATGATGTGATGAAGTAACAAGTCTCCCAGTCTCCACTCTCTAAGATTTTATATTCCACTTTCCCACGCTGTAAAAAACAAAGTTGTTTTAACTTAAAGAGGTTAGTTTCCCGGCTGCCTTAAAATTTTGAGTTAACTGAATTTCAAATAGCAATTCAAATAGAAACCTATTATTATTAAAATAGATTTATTTTAGCACAGGCAGATGACATCCTGTAAGCTACTGCTATTGTTTATGTTTTACTGGTCCTTTTCTGTCTCTTCAAATGATGCGTTACTCTGTAGCACTTTGAGAGTTGTTTCAAGTACAAATAAAAAAATGTTGTTGCCATGATTATTATGATTATTATGATTGTTATTATTATTATTATTATTATTATTATTTTTTCATTTATTGGTTTTATTTTTATTAACTGATTAATTATGTTTTTTATCTGTAAAAGCATCCAGACACTAACTTTTTACAGTGAGTATTATTGCACAAAAGAGACTATAACCATGATTCATATTTTAAATAATAAGCGATACATGTATATATTGTGCGTTTACATACAATAACAAGTGCAGCTTCAAATACACCCACAAGAGACAATATTGAGGCACTATCAGTTTAAAAGCCTTTGACTTGGCAGTCAGAGAGTTTTTGCCTGTAAAAACACATATAACATTAGAATAAATTGAAGCTCAAGGCCTAATATAAGCACTCAAGGCTTTTGAAGCTTTGATTGGATAAATCAGACGCTGAATGGTAAACCACCGTCCTTAAAGAGACGTTTGGAAATGGTTAGGCTAGATTGGTTAGTTTTATTTGTGTTTATTCTAACTGGGGTGTTTTTACATGAGCAAATACATGCAGCTTCACATTTCACTCTCTCCGATGGGCTGACACTTTCACATAAAGTACCTTAATGTGCTTAAATGCAGGACTTCATCATGCGCTACATTTTCCTACTTATACTTGGCGCATATTTGCTGACCAATCAGAGGCGAGTTTGGCATGGAGCTGTCATGCTGTAATGTGGCCCACATGGTTCTGGGTTGTTGCTGAGGAGCAGTGGAAAAAGGAGCTCTCTGTAGCAAGGAGAGACTTGTCTGTTTATAGGATGGTCATGTGTGGATCGTTACTGTCAAAGCAGAACCTCAGAGTGTGCGCTTTGGAGTGACAGCTTGACTGACGTGCAGCCCTGGAGGTGTGAGAAGAGAGCAGAAATAATGGGGTTTGGCTCTTTAAGGGAGCGAAGCTGCAGTGACTCCTTCTTTGGTTCCACACCACTTCCCTGTAATGGGTGTAATTAATTGATGAATGAGGTCAAATTGAAGATATCTCGGCACGTCTCAATTTGCCCCCACCCCCCTGTGTTGTTTCTCTTAATGTGCCATGCACCCGGTTTCCCTCTGTGCTCATCTGCATAAGACCTTGGGATGAATGTTAACTATGTTTAATTAGACAAGTGCCAGAATGGATGGGTGCAAGCGGTGGCCCCCTGGTGACTGGAGGTGCAGGGTTGTACCACATACTCCAGAATGAGATTGCAGGTTCATGATACTGAGAGCTGATGTCAGCCAAACCTCTGTTGCTGTCATTGTGTCCCGCATCTGTTGTGGATGTATGCAGTGTATATGTAATTTCAGTTATATGGTTATTATCCACATAATAATAATTAGCCACAGTGCTACCTAAGAAGTACATTTACATTGATTTGCACCATGTGATCAAGTGGACACCCCTCCTAATTATTGAATTCAGGTGTTTTAGCCACACCCTTTGCTTGCAGGTGTATGCCATTTCATAGACATAGGATGCCACAAGTCAGTTTGGGAAGCATCTCCCCAGGCTAGATCTGCCGCAGTCAATTCTAAGCCCTATTGTGTGAAACTGAAGTGTGTAGGAGCAACAACAGCTAAGTCATGAAAGCTGTAGACCATGCAGACTCACAGAGTGGGGCCGCCGGGTCCCGACCACCTCTGGAAACAAAATCAGCACAGGAGCCTGTAAGATCACTATGTCCAATGCCAGTGGTAGCTATGAATGCTTCCAACTTTGTGGCTACAGTTTTGGGGAAGTTCTTCCCTGTTTCAGCAAAAAACAAGGTTCTTAAAGACATGGTTTACTGAGTCTGGTGTGAAGGAACCCCAGTGGCATGCATAGAGCCCTGAACTCAACCCCACTGAACACTTTTGGGATGAATTGCAATGTTGATGGTCAGACCTCTTCATCCAACATCAGTGCCTTTTCATATATTCATATATATTATAATAATATTTCAAATAATAAAATCTACCCTACTTACAGAGGTGGCACCACTATTCCAAAAGTGATGTGGCATGTGAATTGGTTAGTTCTGATAAAAAAAAAAAATTCTGAGGACAACTGCCATATGATGGTTACACTGTATAACAGCTTCTTGGGTCCAACATAGGCAATTTGCAAATGGTTATTTAACAGCATGAAATATTTCAGTGTCTTTGTTTCATTCATGACTTAATAGTTCAGAACAACCGCATTTAACCAATGAACTGATGGGCTTGGCAACCAGTCAACTCTCAACAACACTGAAGAAAATGAATAGGGTAAAAGAATAGGAAAATTTCGGGTTAAAGCTTTTTGACGTTTCAGTGAACCCCATTTAAGGTTCACTGAGCTCTGCTTAGATTGCTAGTTTTCTTAGCTACCATTCATGATGAACATGGGATTTAGCAAACAAAATGCTTGACCTCTATGGAAGGCATCCTGTGCTATACAAATCAGAGTCCTTGGCCAAGACCCCTAATGCTACCTTTGCCTACCTCTGTGAATGTGGTAATGTGTAAATGTGAACTGTGTCAGGCTTCCGTCTTGGGAAACGATATGTTCAACTAGAATAGAACCCTGAAATGAATCCAAAAGTGATTGGTCATTGAAAGTGAGTCTGCAGCGTGTGCTTAAAAGACAACTGCAGTGTCATTTTAAAGTTTAGAGGCTCCACCTTTTGCTTGATCCAATGAACTAAGATCAAGAAATATGTAAAGCTACAGGTAATAAAGCTGAACTCCAGTCTTTTCCCTGTAGGACTAATGAGAAGGACTACACACAAGAAACATGCTCTGTTTTGTCCATTTGGGTGATCAGTTGCCATTTTCAATATTTTGAGCTCTTTGGGTTATCATATTTGGGCCTAGTAGTGCTGGAGGCTTGCCCTTATCTGTGTCCTTCCAAGCAGGTTGTGATCCTCTCTGCTCCTTCTTAGCACGGCATTTCCGCCGTGATGGCCATGTCATTTAAACAGGAGTGAGGCCTGATAAGTAAATGCAGATGCTGCACGAACATATTTGAAGATGTCATTATCTGGGCTGTGTTTGACTGGGTGGCTAAGACTCTAGGAACTGGGTGAGCACAGAATCGTGTGTGTGTGGGTGTGTGTGTGTATACCCCTCTCTGCTCTACTCAGGGCTGAGGAGCTTATCGTCTGGTCATAGTCAGAGATCGACACCTCCAGAAGCCGCGGATTACCACGCTGCCTGGGGTTCCACGTTTATTACAAGCCTCGGAGCAGATGTGACGCTGGCATCAAAGCGCCATCTCCGAGGCCGATTAAGATCAATGACTTTCCAAGCGTCTCTGAAACAGTCAAAGAAAATGTTAGGAACGTGCGCAGACGTAAACAGGCTTTGATGCCGGCAGAAAGAAAGGCGCACTTGTTCGCTTTCAAAACAAAATCTCCTCCAAAAACAAATGCCATTTAAGCCTTTGTGTCGTCTGTGTCATGTCACGTTTGGGCTCTAATTAATTGGAGGAGCGGAGGAGTTGTCTTTCTCAGTGCCCCCCCCCGCCCACATCCCCCCAGCTCCCTCCCGTTTGTGCTATTTGTCTCTGAATGACCTCTGATTTCACACCACATTGGCTTTATCCCGTTATGGACAAGAACCTCTTCTTTTTTTTGCTGACAACAGAAGAAACGTTATCTGTTAAATAAGTAATTCCCAACTGCTCAGTGAGTTCGCCAGCAGCAAAACATGGGGATTGCTGAAAAGGCAGACACATGAAAACGTAGGAGGAAGAAAAAAAAACAACAGCCGTCCCAACACTTTCTGCCTCTGTTTTCAATTCCGTCCGAATGGAGATAGCGCACTTGCAGGGTTATTCGTATTGTGGCATGCCTCTGTTTAAAAGATGTTCTTTTGGGGTTTAGCCAGCTCCTCTGAAGATTCAAGCGCTAATCCAGCAGTCTCCTCAAAGCTAAACATTGATTATAATGAATCCGTTCAGAAAGTAACTTTATTATTATGGAATCAGAAGTGTAGACAGAACGTGTGTTTGCTAAAACCAAAAATCAAGATGACAGAAACACAGTGTGCAGAGAGCGAGAGAGGACAGGCGACTGCTGACAGGCTTTTAGAAAACAGGTGAGCATAAAGTCCCAAACAGTAATTAGGTTGCAGTAAAGTGAGGCAGTAATTAACTAGCTGATTTCACAAACTCTGGGCGAAGTTCAGCATCAGCCCAGCCTTAGCCTTTGACTACAGCAAGACTGATTATTCAAAAAAAAGAAAAAAAGAAAAAAAAAATTCAAAGTTAAATGGTCTTAAATGTAGTTAAGAAATTAAATATTTCAAATTTTGGTATTGTTGCTACCGTATTTTAAGGTTATGTAACTCTATTCTAGACACTTTCACTTTATTAATATTAAAAATATATTAGTAATAATAATAGATCTCTCTTTTTTTCAATTTCACACTATATTGACAAATATTTTTGTTTGTTCTCAGAAATATGACTGGAACCAACAAAATTATCTGCCCATAAAATGAGTTAATAGTGAGGTAACAGCGAACATTAGTGAAATAATCCTGATCCATAGCCTGCCATATAAACCCGCGCTCTACAGTTTCTCATTAGGTCATATGTATAACTTGCTCTAAATGTAGGTATAGTGATACAAACAGATACAAGTCTGTTCTACAGTTTCTCATCAGGCTGAATGTATAACTTATTTATAGATATTATAGATATTATTTATAAAGAATGTATAAACAATGCCGTTTGTTTGCATTAAAAGTACAGCTAACCTTGCCCACCAACCTCATAATAAAATACATAACATGATAAACTGATTTTTTGGGGGGTCAGGGGCCTGGGCTCCTTCAGTTTGGTCCCTGTACACCACAGCAGTAGCAGAGGAGGTTGCCCCAGTGACTGTTTTCCATTATGTCAAGCACATACAACTCTAGGTCTAATGTTTTGTCAGATGAGCCATGCTCTCACTGTGAGCATGGCCTGTTGTAGACTTGCAGCCATGTGTGGCCATAGTCTTGTTGGGAATCAGACTTAGCATCAGACTGTTCTCTTAAAAACTATGTCTCGGTTTCAGATGATCCACCATCCGATGAGTTGTTTTCTCACATAACTGACAGTATTTGACGCTGGTTTAGAGAACTATTAACACGGCTCTCCTATAGAAATGTATACGCATTATTCTTTGACCCAGCCAGGAACTAGTTACTGTGACAGCAGTGAGCCGTCTGCAGCACAATGTAGTGGTTTAAAATGTTGGGGAAGTTAATGATGTCGGTAGCATGTCAGTGGAGTCGCTTGCTTGTTTGTCATTGGTCTGTTTTTGTTGAGGATCAATTTAACAGGATCAAACAGCAAGCTGTGAAGGCCATTCTTAGTCATGTTGAGTGATTAAGCCTATCAGACTCTCTCACCATAACCAGAACTCTAGTTCGCAAAACTACGTAGACTTCATAAACTTTTCCTGAAAACATTTTCTTGAAATTTGAATATCATCAGTAGAGCTGGTACAGGCCGTGAATGGACATCATGCATCTCTGCTGGAGCGCTGTCAAACAGGACCCTGCTATATGAGCTGCGTTTCCTGCATATTTAGATTTGCGTATGTGGGCTATGCATAAAGCTGTGTCAGTCCGTGCTGTGCTTTGATGAGGGGGATTGATATGCTGGCACCTGGCACTCTTGAGTTTTCGCCTGAGTGCCAGAGCAGCCTCCAGTAACGTTGATGCATGGCCATGAATTATATTACGCCTTGGCAGCTGCTCGCTCCCAAATTCATCTTTGCACTCAATGATTTATTTATTTATTTAAGCCATTTGTCAAAAAGTTTTTTTTTTTATTTCCAGCAGGTGAAATGGATGAAATAAAGGGAGAAATTGAAAATGATGGGGATTTGCAACATTGCTTCTTCATGCCACGTTGGAGCTGAGCAGGTGTATCCAGCGCGGCGTTAGCGCAGGCTGTGTCCATCGCTTATGATGAAATACATGGTTGAAAGTCGGTGCCGGTAAATGATCTGTAAACGGGTAGGGATGATGAATGACGGAGGGATCCTACACTTTGCTCTTTCCTCAAGCATGATCCTGGGATCTGGGGAGGGTCTAGCTTTTCATCTCGAATCTTCCCTAGGAGAACTTTTGTGAGGCGGTTGTGACACGGGGACGGGCTTGGTCTGACACGGTTACCTCATTAACGGCTGAATGTGGCCGCTTTGTTCTGGGCGCTGAGCTCCATTCAGGGCTCGGCACAGGAACAAATTGAACCAGGTGACAATTAATAGCTTTGCAGCTTGTTTAATGAAGTGCATATAGTGTCTGGGGCGAGCTAAACAAACATGGAGGTGGCCCTGAAATAGAAAGCGCCAGCTCACAAAAGGAGGAGGTCATCGCTCTGTCCGTCTGATTGATTTAGCTGTGTCTGGAGAGAAAGCCGGAGAAAAGCCTGGGCACAAAGAAGTCTGCCTCTTTGGCTGCACACGGTCTGAGGTTTAGATTTCAGATAGATTTCAGATAATTCACAGCTGCAGACGGTGTGCAGATCAAACTGAAACAAAGGACCCGGGGAGAAGAAATATTACCATCAGAAGCTCGTCAGATATGAGTAATACTCATATGGGCAGCAGCCGAAGCGCCGAGCGCATGAGAAACTGATGCCACAGGGGCACGGGCCCTCAAGGGTTAATGGTTAGACAATAGCCTGGCCGCTATTCAAAAGGTAAACGGCGTCAAGGAGAGATTTTGCTGGATTTGACTCAATCTTGGTGTGACCTTCGCAGTCACACTTTCTCTTTATTGTAATCTCAGCACAAAGAGGCCGTGGCGAGCGATGGGAGTGGGCTGCCTGACAGACAGTCTGAAGGCTAAACAAAAGGCACAGCCTGGCCGATGCACAGGGCCGATAGCAGAAACACACTTCAATTAAAGCCTGCCCTCCTCCTCAAAGACAAATCAAATCAGGAGGAGCAGTGGCGGGAAAAGGCAAGAGGAGGAGAGAGCGAGATGGGAGAGAGAGAGAGAGCGAGAGAGAGCAGGCCTGATTGCTCCCTGTGTACGGGAACTGCACGCTCCGTGCCTTTCATGAGTCATCTGAAGCCGTAACATCTTTTGCCCTTTGCCTCTGCCTCCTCCTGCCTGCCTTCATGTCTGCTGGAGAAAGAAAGGGCTCTGTGTGGATCCTTAAGAGAATATTCCTCTGTTCTGTAGAGCACGACTTTCACTAAGCTAAAATAACACTCCTCCCTGTAACTGTCTTCTTTCTCCTGACATGTTTGTCCTGCCGCTACACTTTTACCCTCTATATTTGAGAAATTCTTTCTATAGAAGTGGAAGCACATGTACTCTCCCCCCAACACTAATCTATCGATTGCAACCGGACATTTTTGAGCGCCCCTATGAACTTTGCCTTCCCCTGCTTCTCTCACCTGTTCTTTCCTGTCTCGTTTTGGCCAGGAGGATGGGGAGGTAAGCCAGCCTGTGTGGTAGCAGGTCTGTAAAAGGGAAGCGGCGATTCGCAGAAAGACCAGTAGGTGGATTGGGGCACGAGCTTGAGCTGGGAAAACGTCACCTGCTTTTTCTGCTCTTGTTCATGTACTTCTTTTTTTGTCTGGGATGGCGGATGTGTGTCAGCCTGTATTTACATATACATTTGTGGCATTTAGCAGACGCTTTTATCCAGAGCCACTTACAACTCAGCTTAGTGGTCAGTCAAAGAATGCTTCCTAGCTAGTGCAGGTGTTGAGCTCAGACGCTGCCTGAACAAGGGCCAGTGCTGATACCTAGTAAGGAGAATACAGAGTTAGAAGTTATAAGAGCACAAGCATAGTTTATAGCTTTTCCTTTTCTGTTTCATTTTGGCCGAGAGGGTAATAGTTGTTTCCATCCCATGTTGACCACGAGGGTAGATGTGCATTAGCACATATGATGGCCTGTTTGGCTGACCAGCTGAGGCAGGACCAGTGAAGAGCAGTTTGACAGAAAGATCAGTAGAGGGTTCTGGGCATGGGCTTGTACTGTAAAATATCTAAACTGGTGTTACTTTTACTCTTGCGATTTTTTTTTCCTTCTTATTTTGGCTGAGAGGGTAGATGTATGTCCACCCGTGTGACTGACCAGCCAATGGAGGACAGTAGTGGTTGAAGGGGGTGCTGGGCATGGACAAAAACTGTTAAAAATCCAAATTGGTCGCATTGAGATTTCTTTTCCGTCCCATATTGACCATGAGGGTGGATGTGCATATGGCGGTGGAGGCAGGACCATGAAAATGAAGTGCAGTTTGACGGAAAGACCTGTTGTGGGTTCTGGGCATGGGCATGGGCAAAAAAAAAAGAATTGCACAGTTTATCTCTTTATTTTGGCCGAGAGAGTGAATGTACGACGACTCGTTTGACTGACCAGCCAAGGTAGGACAGTCCAAGTGAAGTACGGTTTGACTAAAAGACTAGTAGTGTGTTCTGGGCCTGGGTTTGGACTGTAACAAATCCAAATTGTTTCTATTGCCTTTTCTGTTCCTTCTCATTTGGCTAAGAGGGTGGATGCACTTCAACCCATATGGTGGCCTGAATAGCTGACCAGCAGAGGCAGGACAATGAAAGTGAGGCACAGTTTGACAGAAAAACCAGTAGGGTGTTCTGGGCATGGTCTTAGACTGAAAATAATCCAAATTGGTTGCACTGTTTCTCTTGCTCATTCTTTTCCGTCTCGGTTTGGCCGAGAGGCTGAATGTTCATCAGCCCATATGGCTGCCCGCATGACTGACCGGCTGAGGCAGGACAGTGAACATGAAGTGCAGTTTCACAGAGAGACCAGTAGGTGGTTCTGGGCAGGGGCTCAGATTCGAAATTGGTTTCACGCAAGGGCACCTCAGTCATTTTGTGGCGCTGAATGGTGGAATTCACAGGATAATTCCAGCATTAATTGATTCTGGGCCCTGAAATAAACAGGCTGGCAGATTGCACAAAGGCAGAGGCAGGGGCCCGGGGAGAGAGGAGGGGTCGCACAGACAGGCCACTTTGATGGAGGAGATTGGGCTGTGTCAATGATAGGGAGTGCAAGGCTCTGCTAGCCTCTCTCTCTCTTTCTCTCAACCCTAACTCTCTCACCCTATCAGCCCATAGGGACTCTCTTCAATGAGGCTCAATGACAGTGCAGGAGATTCACATCTCACTCTCCCTCATGATCCCCCAAAACGAGCCTGTCTCGCAGGGATTAGAGCTGGAGCCGGCCTGCAGAAGTCTCCGGCAGCACGGCCTGAATTAGACCCACTTTTAAGTAATTGGCAGCCTGAAGATAGAATGCGCGGAGAAGAGAGAATGGATTTACCTTTCTATCCGAAATGAAGTGAGAACGCAAGCCAGTGTCGGAATCCCGATAAAGTTGATGCGGCAGTTTACCTGCACAGGAGCTAGCGCTGGGAAATGGCTGGAAGGGGTCATGTATGAACAAAACCCAAGACATTCGTTTTATGAGTAGGCCAGTGCAGTGTTAGGAGTCTTGCCCAAGAACTCTTATTGGTGTAGCTCAGCCTTCATGTACATGGGCATGCTAAAGTCTGGCCCCTTCTCTGTGAGTAGCTAGCAAGTTAGCAGTGACCTTATTTACCAAAAGGTTAAATATGACATGCTTCTTTCATATTTCCAGCTTTTACAGTTTCAAAATGACAAAAAAGAAAAAGGGCCTGAAGCAAAAGTTTACCTGCACAGGAGCTAGTGCTGGGAAATGGCTGGAAGGAGTCATGTATGAACAAAACCCAAGACATTATCTGTAAGTTGAGTGACAGTTAGATCAAAGCTACTTTTGTTTGTACAGTGGAGTTTTAAAGGAGCAATGTGTAACCTGGTGATCACTTAACCTCCATTAAACACTGTTTACTAGCCGGTCTACAAGAAAACATTGCGAGTTTACTTTATATCTTTACTTGCCAGGAGCATCTCTTCAACAGTTAGCAAAGCTAATGCTAACTTTTGCTGCTGTTTATATAATTTTTTTTGGTTTACTGTTGTACATGGTCTCTCGCCAAGAACTTTAGCCATCGTTCTGTTTCACTGGCTACCTGTCCTTAAATAAACCAACAGTCATCGCCTCATGTTGAACTGATGGAACATGGCGCTACAGTGACCCACAATAACTTATTGAGGTACAGAGTGGTATTACAAGACAGGAGGGACTAGGGCTAGCTGGACAGCATGCTGACTTCAGTAGATATCTCTGCAACACAATACAAAGAAGTTCAGTTTCTTAATATTCTGTGGATAATTTTTGGCAATTTTGAAATGTATGAAATAAAAAATCTTGCATATTGGGTTCCAAGATGGCGGATAGCGAGTAGGAGGTGCGGTGTCCATGCTCCGTCTGCGCACTTAACTTTTTTTTACCATCGGCCCGATTTTAAGTCATCCCTTCTGATTTAGCTGACCCTATACTACTTCGGGGTTACTTATCGATATTACAAAGGCTTCAAAAGCGCCGAGGGTCAGTAGAAAAGACGTTTCTGGCAAGTCGGATTCACCAGCTACACATGGCGACGAGGTTACAGCCTCCATGCTTACTAGCCTTTTAGAAGATCACCGAAATGCCATTTGTGCGGCCATGGAGGCCCGATTTGACCAACTACAGTCCACCCTGATGGGTGACCGTATACAGGCGCTGGAAGACCAATGTGCATCGCTAAAAGAGACCTGTGCTAAGCTACAGGCGAAAACTACATATTGCTCCTCTAAGTTTAGCCATGCGAGTTGAAATGCAGCAGGATACTGTGTACATGAGACTAGAGCACAGTGCCAGTTTAGTGCCAAGATCTACTTCTCTTGCGAGCGTGGTCAGTACTGCACAACATCATGAATTTAGTCTTCTTTATAGAAATGAATTACAGAAGTACTTGTTTGCCCGCGATTTATAAATGAAGAAGCTTTTGGCCTGCCATGCTAAGAACGTTCCTTCATGGTGAGTGTGAACGTGTGTATCCCAGGCAAATAGCATTTAATGAACAAGCTGCCTTTGCGCTGGTTTTAGTAGTTCAGCCCTGGTGGAAAGCTTGTCCTGCCTCAGTTAAACGAAGGCATCGCTCTGGGATGGTCGCTGGACGGTGAGACATTGGGAAAGGGAGGTAGGAGAGGCTTCCTGCTGTAGGGATGATGAAGAGGACTCCAAGCGTGGACGTGAGAGGGCACGTTGGAGGAGAGCGCCGCAGGACACTAGGAAGTGAACCCGGCCGCTCCCTGCGGAGCAGCAGAGAGAGGGAGCGCATGGCTGACGTTTACAAATGAGCCACTCCATTGCAGCATGGGGGAATAGAGTACCCTATTGTGTCCCCACAAGAACCACTCAGTCTATACTCCCCTTAAAGAAGTGCGGATGGAAAGGGATACGTGTCGGTGCTGCGGTCGCACCAACAAAGGGCGCGACTCTCCATACCGTTCTCGTTTCTCCCAAATATAGGCTGTTCGGCTTGAGCCGATTCATTATGCAGAGCCTACTTGTACTAGATTGGACGTCGCAACAGCCACTTTTTCTTAACCTATATTTTTCAGCCTTAGATTAAGTAGCACTTCATTTTTCTTCAAGCACGAGAGATCCATGGTGTTCTTTTTCAGCTTCTAGCTCTACACCTTTTAACCTCCCTAGTCCATATTTGCAAAGAGTTAAGCAAAAGTTTGTTTAATGCATTTTATGCATGAATTATTTGTAAAAGTTGCAGAAGTAAGCATATAGAGACACTTTTTTCTGGCTGACCATATCTGATTATGTTTCACCTTTCACCTGCAGCCACATTCTTAAAAATATAGGTGTTTAAAAGGCTTCTGTGGAGTAATAGCATGGATTAAGCAGCTTTTGGCCAAAGGAACCAGCCAAAGAACTTGCACAATACACAATTCACAGTGGTATATGTTTTTGCCCATCAGTGTCCTTTCATACATTTACATTTAGCCATTTAGCTGACGCTCTTATCCAGAGTGACTTACGCGGCCACTCATTTTACAAGTAGGCCAGTGCAGTGTTAGAGGAGTCTTGCCCAAGGACTCATATTGGTGTAGCTCAGCATTTCCTACCTAGACTGGGATTCGAACACCCTTCTTGGGGTGGTAGCTCTCGGGTGGGTGGTGGTGTTAACCGCCTTCATGTACATGGGCATGCTAAAGTTTGGCCCCTTTTCTGTGAGTAGCTAGCAAGCTAGCAAGTTAGCAGTGACCTTATTTTCCAAAAGGCACAAGGTTAAAGATGACATGCTTCTTTCATATTTCCAGTTTTTACTGTTTAAAAATGACAAAAAAAGAAAAAGGGCCTGAAGCAAAAGTTTGGGCACCCTTCATGTTCGATACTTTCAATACACTATATGTTCAAACACTTTTTACAGTCAGCTGAGAGTCTTTAGATTTTTGATTTTATCTTTTGAGGTTTATTCACAGACTGTCAGTGATGATTAGATAAGGGGGCTGTGAAGTTCCATGGCAAAACCTCCAGCTTGCACCTCTTGAGGTAGTTCATTGTGGACTTTAAGATGAGTTTGGGACCGTTATCCGGTTGAAGAAGCCGTCCATTTTTATCTTTAGTTTTTTCTTTTTACAGACGGTCTTTATATTGATCTTTGCTTTGGGAGCTTGCTGGGTTTCTTCCCTCTGGCAGTGAAACGTTCCCCATCCCACTGGCTGCAACACAAGCCCAAAGCATGATCAATGTAGCCCTGTGCTTAACAGTTGGAGATGTTCTTTGCATGAAATTCTGCACCCTTTTTCCTCCATACATCTCGTTCCTCATTGTCGCCAGATAGATCTACACTCAATGCCAAAAAAAGTAATTGCATGCTGACGAAAGGGTTGGATTGCAGTGCTGTTGGGAAGGAAGATAAAGGTTACCGGGAACAGTAAGTGATGATAAATTTAAAATGGTATGGGCAGTATTTACTCTGCACATACAGACGTAGTGTCTCTTAGTATGACGTTGGGACTCTAGTTGGGAAGTTCCTATTGAAGATGACCTGCTGCCATTCTGAGTCACTGCCATTCACAGTCTTTGGCGACCCTGGCATGCGGTTGAGGCTAGTCGATGTACCGGTTTGTGGGCATGTAGTCCTGTGCCATGCAGCCGTCTGGCAATGGTGCTGCCACTAACAGGATGACTCATGGAGGGTATCACTGCTTGTTGAACGTCTGTAGTCTGAGCTGTTGGGTCAGTCCGGTACAGCGATAATGCCCATTCTTGCTTGCATCACATGCACAGTGGAACTTGAATCATTTGCATGTCTCACAATGTCAAACGTCCCCACCAAGTTTCTGTCCTGTCGACTGATTCCTTCTGGGTGCAACTTTTTGTGCAACAAGTTTTTTGATGATGAGGCTATTTTAGCAAGTATTTGATGCCGTGTTTTGTGATAAGGATGCGGGAAAGGTCTTCTTCTGATGACAGTGCATCACTCTAGAGTTAATATCCACTCCGAAAATGTACAAAACATAAATAATTCACACATCTTACTTACAATTGTTAAATGAATCTTCTCGTTATACCTCTTGCAGCTTGTCCTCTGCTCACTTAGTGTGCTCTCACTCTATTCTCTAGTGACAGTAACGGTAGAAATTTTGATCTGGGCTGCTCAAGCTTTTGCATGCCACTGTACATCAGACAACCGTTGGGAATAACCTCCCACTGTGGGATCCTTCGGCTTTTGCCAGCTAGCGGAATAATAATAACAATGATTCATGGAGCCTGCCCTCAAGTATATGACCTCAAGTTGAATGTTGTTTTGCAAGATGCATCATCAGAAGGGGGCGGTTCTTGGTTTTGGAACTAGCAAATCCAGCTCTATTGGCTAATGCAGGGCTACTGTATGATGTAAGTAGACACGTGTACAACAGATGTAGTGATGGGTGCTTTTTTCATTTGGGCTGTTGTGCACATTTTGAAAGGTATGCCACTCAGACAAAGCCCACAAACATACTGAATAGGAATAAAGGAATGGTCTTGGTGGGGCAGCTGACCATCAACCTCTCCCATGTCTAAATCATGTCTTCTCAAAGGACGGTTTAATTTGTATCCCAGACAGCAAGCCTGGCACCAGCCGCAAAACAATCTTGCTAAGTGCCAACACTCCCTCTCTCTCCTCTCCCTCGCTTTCCCAGGACACCATGCCTCCCTTTGCATCCTCTTCTCTTGCATCCCCCTGTTGCTGCACTTAGAGCACAGGCCATGGAAACAAAAGGCCAGACAGGCTGGCTGATGTGTTGGGGGTGGGAGGTGGTGAGGTTTCAAGAGCTGAAAGAGTGAGCATGCCTCTGGAGGAACGCTGCGAGACTCTCAGAGAGATGACCAGCATGCAAAGCAGCAGACCTTAGCCGAGAACTGACCACCAGCTGGAAAACATCTAAGCTATTCCAGATCGATTCGGAATTGATCCTGGCCCTACTGTATGTATAATGTAGGCCGTCGGCCCAGCCCGTGCCGCTCGATTCTGGGAAAGAGATCCGAGCCACATGTGCTTTAAATGCGGAGAGAGGTAGAGGGCAAACTGCCTCAGGTGGGCTTTAAAAGCAAGGAGAAGGGCCCCCCTGTGCTCTGGAGGTGAATTCCATCCGCCTCCGTTTTCCAGGGCAGATGCTTGCTCCGTGCTGACATGGTACCCACCACCCTGCAAATGGGCGACACGTCCCGGTGCTTTCTGTTTAGTCGGCAGGTTGGTGGCCAAAACCTTTTGGAAGGGTTGCAAGGCGCAGAGCATCTTGGGTATTAAAATGCGGTGGCCTGGCCCTTGCAGAGGGGCTGTAAAAGGGATCCTGTGGTGAGGGGCCGTCCCGGAACGCTTGGTGCATGGATTAATGGGCAAGGCGCTGGAAAAGGAGAGCTTTTTAACCCTGCTCAGGGACTCGTACAGCAGCGCCATGCCATGCCAGCAGATGCCAAGTGCAGCTGTCAGAAGGCAGAGTGCCTTTGTTGTCTCTGCTCTCTCTGACTTCTCTCCTGCACCTGTACCGAGGCCTCTTGTCTTTTCGACTCAACTTGCAGGCCGCTTGTCTAGTTCCTACACTGTTTCCTACATTGGATTTAGTTTTGGAAATGTTTTTAGATCATGCAATAACCACAAAAATGATCTTGCCATTTTTCTTTGAAACAACTGCATTACAATTATCCTGACAAACACACCCATCGACAACAGAATAGTTGTACCCAGAAGAAAGTGTCAGACTGCGCTGCTATTGGGTAGGAAGATAAAGTTTACCAGGAACAATGATTCATGCTGATATGGGTAATATTCACTGCTACACATACAGAAGCAGTGCCTCTCAGTATGGCATCGGGCCGCCATGTTCGCTAACACAACTTGCCAGACTCGTCATAGAGTTGTAGGAATTCCTAATGGTGTCCTGTGATAGTCCAGCCCATGCATCTTGAACATCTCACCCGGTTTTGCAGTAGTGGTGGTCCTAACAGGATGGCTCATGAAGTGGATCACTGATCACTAAATTTCCCTAGTGTTGGGTCAGTCAGGTACAGCAATAAAGCCGGTCCTCATTTAGATCACATGTGCGGCTGTGAACTTGAAGCATTCACATGTCTCACAACGTCAAACCTACCCACCATGTTTCATTCCTGCCGGTGGATTCCTTCTGGGAACTACTTGTACAGCTATTCTCTTTATGAGTGTATTTTGAGCGCGTTGGTGGTTTGAAAGGAAGCAGTAGTACCACACCATTTTGGAGGAAGCGTGTGCTAGCCTACACCCTCCTAGCTTAGTAGCATGGTGTGAGAAGGGGGCCAAGCAGTGGTTGGTGTAGCTCAGCGGATAACACCACTACCCACCAAGTAGCCATCACCCCATGTGGGAGACTGGGGTTCGAATCCCAGTATGGGTGACTACGCTGTGCTACACCAATAAAGTCCTTGGGCAAGACTCCTAACACTACACTCGCCTACCTGTAATGTGGTTAACCTTGTAAGTCGCTCTGGATAGAAGCGTCAGCTAAATGCCAGAAATGTAAATGTAAGCTGGTACTGACTAAACTGCAAAGCAAAACAATAAAAATCAAACATTAATCAGACACTTTCAAAAGCCCAGTAATAAAGACTTGATCGGAAGTTTTGGTGAGAACGGTACGGCTGGAAAAATCTTCCTTAGGTTCCATTGTTTTGGCAGTAATGATTGTTTCTAAGAATTTAAGAATGTAAATGTAACTTTAATGGGGAGAAACGGAGGGATGTGTCTCTCTGAATTTACCGTCTGGATGTTTGGTTGGATTCTCAGCGGCAGGACTTGTTAAATGATATGAAATGAAGATGAAAGAAATCGGGAATGAGATGAATGAAATTTTAAACGAGAAAGGAAAGTTATTGCTCCGCTTTGGCATTGGAAAAACAGCTTTAGATGTACCGTATCCGTTTCATTTCCACATCTCGCGAAAGCAAACCGGACGTGCTCATTTTTAATGAGCTGTGCCAGGGGGCGCCAGGCTTTGTGGCTTATTCTGAAGATTGCGAAGCCCTTGACCTTTACTGATTCTCCTGTCTCTCACCTCTCACTGTCTTTCTCTCGTTTATCCTCTCATCTCTCCATCCTCCCTCATACTTCCTCACCGTACCCTCCCAGCGATCTCTCTCTCTTATTCCTAATTGCGTTTCTATTTGCCCTGAGGGATGCCTGGGTAGCACGGTCCTCTCCCCTGTCCCCCCCTCCCTCAAATCCATTTGCACCCTGTCCCGGGCCAGGTCGGTTTCATGGGCTGCCCTGGAGGAAATATCGGATGACCTCTCTTTCCAGAGGAAAAAAAAAAAGCTAGGGATCCTGGGGAGCGCAGCCGAAGGAGAGGCTTTTCTTCTCTCTTTTCCCCTCGTATCCATCTTCCGTCGGCCCCTCCTGCCCGCACTTCCTGCTCTCAAGTACAGGGCAAGGTCACAGTCATGTATGGCATGTGCTGACAGCAGTCCAGACAATGCAATATCCACGTAGATACACATCCTACACAATTCCCCTGCCCTATTTTTTTTGGGGGGGGGCCTATGGAATTTCCTATTTTTTCTCTCCCCCCCAAAAAAACAATATATATAAGAGTAAACAAGCCTCCTTTGTGCTGGGATCTATTACCAAGTCCATTTATCTTATGTCTTAAAGAGCCCTCTCTAGCCCACTTTATGACTCCAGCAGATCTGGGTCTTGCCGGTATCTCTTGAACATAGCAGAGAGCATGAAAGTGGGTTTAGCGCAGCTCTTTCTGGAGCACCGACTTCCACTGACGTCTCCGAGACTGAAGTGAGGTGCAGCGTGGGTTGAAAGAATGAGGTTGACATATATGCTACCCATGAAACTGCACGCTGTGAATGATGAAACCATTTGATCATTTTTTAAATGTCACCTTTCATTTGCCGGTACCTTAAAAAAAACAGAAGAAGAAGAAGAGGAAGAAGAGGTGTTTAGATTTTCAAATTAAACAATCCAAAAGTGCTGCATCAGACATAACGGGGCATTAGCATTCAAACGGCGAGGTTCATTTCCCCCAGGATTTTTCACCCAGCCGATGGCTCCTGGGAGGGGCTAGTCATTATGGATGGTGTTTAGAGACAGGTGTCTGATGCCTGCTGAGATAATGCCAAAAAAAAGATGCCTATCTCCTCGTTTAATGGAGCAGCTACAGTTGTTTCAACTGATCAGCTCCGTCACTCCAGACGCACGAGTTTTGATCCTCTTAACGCGCCTCTTCGTGGGCATCAATCAAACTATCAAAAGAGACAACAAGCAGACATGCGGAGGGTCAGGCCGGGACATGCGCGTGCCTCTGCTGGAACGCACCCTCTGCCAATCCAGCCTGTGACTAATGTGCTGCGAGGAGTGATGGAACGCGCCTCTCACATCCAGCCCGGATCTGAAAGCAGACAAAGATCGGGTTAAACTTCAAGTTGTCGTCGTGTCGGTCCCCTCTCTTTGGGAAGTGAGGGGCAGGCGCAGGAGGGGGTGGCAGGGGGGGTCTTTGAGAATGTGTCGGTGTCTTCTTTCACTTCAAATTGCCATACGTTTCCTCTCAGACGCACCTTCTTCTCCAAAAAACCTGCCCACTTTGCTGCTGCCAGGAGTGACAGCTTGAGTGAAAAGTGAGAAGGTAATGTTGTTGGCCAGCGTCCTATCAGCGGCGTCTCTGAAAGCGTAACGAAGGCGCGCCTTTTCGGAGCCTTTCATTTTAGCATTTGGAAAATGACATGTCAAAATGACACCCCACACTGAGAGGGGTGGAGGGGAGGAAAGGCAGAGGCGAGAGAAAAAGAGCTGTTTGATGTGTGCTCGATCTCCTTGTAGAAGTGACACCATTTAGCATATTAAGAGCGCTTTAAACAGGTGCAGGTAGAGCCGCTGCTTAGTAATCAGCTTTTCTGATGTAAGCCCCTGATACATGGATTCCACAGACTCCCCAATGTCAAAGTCTTCATTTCCTTTTGGCGCACTAATGCTAAGAATAGGGGTTCGAGATAATGCCGCACGCACCCGGGGAGCTCAGTGGCGGCTCGTTCCTGTTTTAAGAAGGTGATTTACATCCTTTGAATCGCAATTTATCCCGTACTGTACTTCAGGCATTAATACGGCGCGCTAGTAACGGCTGCGGTTATGTACTTAATAATCAGGATCGCTATTGTATGGCTGCCTGAACGTCCGCTGCTAAACCTGAATGGAGCAGCCAGCTGACAATGAAAGACAGAGAGAGAGAGTGAAAGAGAGAGTAAGACTAAGAGAGTGAGAGAGAGAGTGAGAGGATGACAGAAGAGAGAGTAAGAGAGAGGGAGAAAGAGATAGATAGGGAGAGAGAGAGAGTTAGAACATGAGAGAAATAGAGAGAGATTGACAGAGAGACAGTGAGTGAGTGAGTGAGTGAGTGAGAGTGAAAGAGAGAGAGAGGGAGTGAGTGAGAGAGAAAGAGAGAGAGAGGGAGTGAGTCAGAGAGAAAGAGAGAGAGAGGGAGTGAGACAGAGAGAAAGAGAGTGAGAGAGGGAGTGAGTCAGAGAGAGTGAGAGAGAGAGAGAGAGAGACAGACACAGAGAGACATAGAGAGATAGGGAGTGAGAGAGAGAGAGAGAGAGGGAGTGAGAGAGGTTGAGAGAGAGAACAAGAGACAGAGAGAGGTAGGGGGAGAGGGAGAGTAAGAAAGACAGAGAGATGGAGAGAGAGGAGAGACTTAGAGAAGAGAGAAAGGGACAGGGAGTGAGTCAGAGAGAAAGAGAGTAAAGGAGAGGGAGTAAGAGATAGAGAGGGAGAGGGAGAGAGGGAGAGTAAGAGAGACAGGGATTGAGAGATAGTGAGAGAGACAGAGTGAGAGACAGAGAGAGATGGAGTGAGAGCGAGAGAGAGAGAGAGGGAGTGAGAGAGAGAGAGACAGAGAGATGGAGTGAGAGCGAAAGAGAGAGGGACAGAGAGTGAGATTGAGAAAGACAGAGAGAGAGAGAAAGGGAGAAGGACAGAGAGGGATTGAGAGTGAGAGACTGGGAGAGAGAGAGTGAGAAAGACAGAGAGAGAGAGAGAAAGAGAGAAGGACAGAGAGAGGGATTGAGAGTGAGAGACTGGGAGAGAGAGACAGAGAGAGATGTAGTGAGAGCGAGAGCGAGAGAGAGAGGGAGAAAGAGAGAAGGACAGAGAGAGGGATTGAGAGTGAGAGACTGGGAGAGAGAGACAGAGAGAGATGGAGTGAGAGCGAGAGAGAGAGAGAGGGATCGAGAGTGAGAGAAGGATTGAGAGTGAGAGAGAGACAGAGAGAGAGAGAGAAGGACAGAGAGAAGGATTGAGAGTAAGAGACTGGGAGAGAGAGACAGAGAGAGATGGAGTGAGAGCGAGAGAGAGAGAGAGGGAGAAAGAGAGAAGGACAGAGAGAGGGATTGAGAGTGAGAGACTGGGAGAGAGAGACAGAGAGAGATGGAGTGAGAGCGAGAGAGAGAGAGAGAGGGAGAAAGAGAAGGACAGAGAGAGGGATCAAGAGTGAGAGAAGGATTGAGAGTGAGAGAGAGACAGAGAGAGAGAGAGAAAGAGAGAAGGACAGAGAGAAGGATTGAGAGTAAGAGACTGGGAGAGAGAGAGACAGAGAGAGATGTAGTGAGAGCGAGAGAGAGAGAGAGGGAGAAACAGAGAAGGACAGAGAGAGAGATTGAGAGTGAGAGAATGGGAGAGAGAGACAGAGAGAGATGGAGTGAGAGCGAGAGAGAGAGAGATAGAGGGAGAAAGAGAGAAGGACAGAGAGAGGGATTAAGAGTGAGAGAGAGAGAGAGGAAGAGTGCACGGACTCTTTAATGTGCTACATGTCTCCAGAGTGGCTGAGCAGCAGGGAGAGGCAGGCAGTAAGGTCAGCAGATAGAGTTCAGAGACAGTTGACAGCTGCTGGCCTTTGATGCAACCATCAACGAACAGTTGCGCGCTCCCCAACAACTGTGCCCAATCAACCTGAAAGTGCGCTGCCTCCCTCGCTCCCCCACCCACTCATTATAACACCAAACAAACTTTGTCTCTTGCAGCTGTTTAATGGCGCTACGTCTGTTTTTGTTTGTTTTCTCGCCGTAAGGTTATTGCACCTTTATGGTTGATCAGGGGGTTGGAATAATCCTCGACATCTGTTCGGAGAGGGGGTTTAGTCAGGCGGGGATGGGCGGGGCTGGGCTTTTATTTACCGGGCCGGGCATCAACCCTTATCCCTCAGTGCTGAGGTCAACGTTCTGACTTTTAATGCGAGAGCGATGGAGAAGGGATGGGTCTCCGATGGGCCTCAAGGTCACAGAAAGAGGTTCGCCCCAGGCTCTTTCTCTTGCTCGCTCTCTCATTCGCCACACGTGGGGGGGCCCAGCAACGGGACCCATTAGCGCTGGTTATGAGCAGAATCCCACCACTTCACTCTACACACTTTTCTGAATATAGAAAAGGTTTCTGGATGTTTTCTTCAGCTGCCAAAGTTTACTAATGAGTAAAGAGTGTTTACTTAAAAGCACAAGCTGCATCACACGTACAGTCATTTGTGTTCCTCCTCATTGCCTCCTTCAGATCGTCCCCTTCATCTAAGCTGTGCTGTGTTACCCAGGGTTACCCGGTTTTATCCTTAGTGTAGTCACCGCTAGCTTCATGTGTTAGCTAGGTCTCCCCTATCACACAAAAAGCTAGCATGTGCTTCCTTAAGCCATCACATTCGTGAACTGTTAATTTGACTGGCGCTACATCATTGGACAGTTCAACATGCCAACAGCCAATTCTATTGCCCCATCTAATGGATGCCCTCATTGGCTAGCTATAAGAGCTATGCTCTCTTACACTCTTGGTCACAGATGGCTGTAGCATCTCCAGGGATAACATTCACCATCGCCATGAGTCCAATGAGAATTGAAAATTGTACCCCTCGCTGTTTTCCTCAGACCTTTTTAATTGCTGGGTGGAAAGTACTTCTCAGCTACCAGTGTTTCTGTGTGTACATGTCTGGGATATAAATATATCAGATGGATCTGTGATATTTAGGGCTTGAGGAATATTATTCGAGGTTGATTGTGTATGTCTGCAAACACAATTCATAGAAATAAATAGCAACATGTAGTAACGCATACTGAACATCATATAATGCTATATATCCATAACCCTCATAAAATTGCAGTTTGCAGGAAAGATTTTAGGACCATGAAATTTTTGGGATCTGAGTTTGGTGCAGCTGTACAGTTTAAAATAGATGGAAATTCATATTTTGGCCAAAAGTTGTACCATGTAAAATCCGAGCTCCAAGACTGTCCTCCTAATATCTGTGTAGCCTAGCCTGAGTCTGGCTGGTAGGCTTCTTCAGTGGTAAGAAATACTGTTTTGACTTTGCCTTTACTTTTATAGTCAAAATGAATATTCTGATGATCAAATAACAAATTTCAAGTCTGTCTCCTACTGTCACTATATATAAATATATATATATATATATATATATATATATATATATATATATATATATATATATATATATATATATATATATATATCAATCATTGCTGTCCAAAGAAAAACAGGTATCTCCAAAATGGCAGCTTTACAGGAGAGGCCAAAAACCTCATTTAATTTGAATAGAAGTCATTGGAACCAGACGTCTTACCAAGCGGTTTGCGGCCATTCCTGTTGGTCCATTCTTGATGAAATTTCCACACAGTGTAAACAGCAGCTCCTGTGATCAAATGAGGCATAAAAGTAAAAATCAACAGAAATTGAGACATGTTTTACTTAGGACAGCGATGATATATAGCATATCAGTGTATATCCCTATTCTTTTTTTAAGTGCTTGTTTTGCTGTCCGGTGTTGACGTGAGGAGGATGGGTTCCACTTATGAATCTTGGTTCCTCTCAGGGTTTCTTCCTCTTGCTCTGACGGAGTTTTCCCTTGCCACTGTCACCCTTGGCTTTCTCACTGCGAGCCTGGACCCAGATTTTCTGTAAAGCTGCTCTATGATGACATCAGTTGTAAAAGACGGTATATAAATGTTCATCTTCAGTTTGAGTGATCATGATGCACTTATGCATTCTACACCTACTTTAACGGCTATATGTCGCTTCCAACCACTCGTGAGGTGTCAAGGCGAAAAGATGGCACATAACCAAAACTAATCTGAGCAATAAACAAGAAGACTTCTAATGTAAACCAAATCTATGGCATATCCCTCTCATCCTCTTTGCCAGGACAGAGAGCATGTATCAAGCGATAGAGAGACGACTAACCCTCTAAATCTCCATGGCAGGGCTTCCTCGTTCTCGTTTTACCATCTCATTGTGTCATCTACCCCTCCAGTCATGGCAGCAGAGCAAGTGTTAATCAGGGCCCTACCATCTTTCAGCCAACACCTGCAGGCCAGCAAGCCATAGTGCCAGTCCCAGCCCTTCTCACACTGGCATGGCAAGCTTGGCACCTTCAAACTCCTGAAGCTTCCCTGCAGGACGTTCTGGTGCCCAGTATGCCAGGATGAAGCAGTTAACGCCCATTAGTGTTGGTTACAGGGTGCCAGTGCCATACATCTTTTGGTGTTGTGAAGCGGAGTGTGTTTGGTATTATTGTAATTAATGATTTTAATTTTTTTGTTGTTGTTAAACGAGATCAATAAGCTCAAAATCTTGGCCGCCTGGCATACACCGAGCGTATTGACCGTGCTGTAATTGATTTAGATTACTCGAGTAAACTGGCCGGCTGAATATGCGAGAAAACAAATGTATCGACTGACGGAGTTTCAAATTAAGACATCAGAGGTGCTTAATTATTTAAGTGGATTATTTAAGTGAATCTGGAGATATTGGAAAAGCTCCGAGTAATGATATGCAAACTGCTGAGAACTTTCTTTGTGGCACCGTGTGACGACACCTCCGCTTTCAGCTGCTTTCTTTTTTATTATTTAATTTTTTTTTCTGGGACGTGTCTGTTTTGCATTGGACTGACAGAAGCTCAGAAACTCCTTTGCGCAAAGACTTTAGAACAGGGTGAACTTTTCCCCTCGTACTGTCAACAGCTTATTACGCTGGTGAGCTGTCACAGTAGCACAGAATGCAGTCAGTTTCACTCCCATTCAGTTTGTCAGAAGCTGCGTGCTTCTGTCAGGCGTTCAGATCCGGAGTGAAGCAATTTAACTCATAAGGATCTTGTTTTTCCTTTGTTTATTCCGCTCATCATAACATCTTAATTCCCGCCGTATAACGCATTAGAATGGCGAACAATCTGATTCCTGTTGATAGCATCACTCATTCTTGTTGCTTTCTCTGCTCTCTTTGTTTGAGCAAATGACAAATGCCCTGGGTGAGAAATGAATGGTTGCCTGTCACAGGTAATCATGAGGTTGTCTTTCAGCCCCCAGCCTGCCTTTATTTTCCCTGATTAGCTTTGTGGGGGAATAATAGGATGCAGTTCACTCTAGCTCTTGTCCTCTTTGTTCAGTGACAGGCATGACGGCATTAACGTTGGAAATGGCATCATGTTTATTGTGTAACTTATAGACTCAATTATTTTACTGTATTAAAGCATGACCTGCTAGTCTGGAGCCGTGGAAGTAAAGCTAAGTGTGATGGAATCATTGTTTTGTTAAGGGATGCACTGATTCAACAGGTTTTCCTCCCAGTACTGATTCTGATATCTGCCGTTACTGACTGCTGATTCAATAGTGCATTATTAAACTCCAAATGACGTATTCAGTTAAAAAGTAAAGGTGTTTCTGCAGTCAGCCATTTTAGTCTGAAGTTACGAACCTCATCCGATAAGAAATTAGTCACTTTGCAGGTTTAAGTTAATAGATCATGTTGCTATAAATAGCTGTGTGATGTGTGTGACAGAATTCATAGATAGAGAAAAAAGGTGGTGCAGTGCAGTGAATGTTTAGTTCAGTGTGTGGAAAATGGGTCTTAAAGCAGATGTTAACGATTGGCGTAAAGGTGTGATTACATTTGGCTGTGGCCAAAGGCCATAGTGTGAAGGAAGTAGCTGAATCTGCAGGTGTATGGAAGCGTACGGTCATATGGGTTTACCAGCAGTGGCTATAATCCCAGTCTACAGGGAATTCTCCTCGGAATTGTGCCCGACAAAGGCATCCTCCAAATCTGGCCCTTTTACAGGCATTAAATCGTAACTCCGACAATTATTCCTACTATTCCAATTATTACATGTACAAGAATTCTGAAATGGTTCAGATATAAACAGTCCTTCTGAGTTGTTTGTTGGGAAATTCTGTGTTCTAGAGAAACTTGCGGAGCCTGAACTGTTCACAGTGGTGGTGTTTTGTAATAAAGCTTTGACTTGTATTGTATTTGAATTCCTTTTCTGAGTCCATCCATGGTGGAGGTTTACATGCAGGGCAAGCGTAAGCCAAAGTAGTCCACATAGAAAATATATTTCAGGTTCTTCAGCACTACATAAAACACATTGGTTACCTGTCCTTAAATGGCTAAAGCTAGCTGGCTAGTTAGCATGCTAACTTCAGTAGATATCTCAGCACAATAGTTTTAGTTAAAATGTCAAAATATGTCTTTTGATTGGAGGTCATGCCCAAACCTTTACTCACAACAGTAGGCTAAACATAGTAGAGGCTAGAGTGTGTGGATGCAGTATAAGCCGCCATACACCATAATTCATTTTAGGGTAATCTATTGTTCTTTCACAGTCTTAAAGCAACCGTGACTGAAACTGTATCAAATGTGCACCCATCTTCCTGGTATATAATTCGTTGAATAAGGTCGTTGTATGCCCTTGTATCGATCCAGTAGGTGAATCAAGAGTTTGGTGCATACTTTCAGGTCAGTGTAGCATCATACTGATCATGTGTGCCAACATCAGTCTACACCTGTTGGTTTTGAGATACGTTGATCTTGAGCACCACAGTCTGGAGGCTGCTCCACCTTTGATGGTGATGACATGATGGTAGATGTGGTTTCATGGTATCTGATTTTCTTGATTCTCTGAATGACTATCCTATGAATACCCTCATTTAATAAAAAATAGCTAATAATAATAATAATAATAATAATAGTAATAATAACTGCTTAACTCTTGTCTTTCTCTCTTCTGTCTTGCAGGAGATTGCAGCTTACTTGATTACGTTTGAAAAGCATGAAGAATGGTTAACGACGTCCCCTAAAACAAGGTAAGACAGTTACAGAAGATTTTCTCTCCGAGGCTTACGGAGTTTGAGTTTCCATCATCACGTCTGGTGGCCCAAATTAGGCTATTAGCTGGAGTTCCTTCTAATCACCCACTTGAGAATCTCCCTCATCTTAAAAGTTGGGTGTTTGATATTGGTGGCCATTCGTGGCAGTTTCAAACGCTTTACTCCTTTTAGGAGCGAGTGCTGACAGGTAATGGAATATTAATGTGGGCTAATAACTCCAAATAGCCTATTAGCAAAGCTCTTAGCACACAGCTCCGCTTTCATCCCCTGTGCGAACGCCATGCTAATGTGTTCATATCTAACGGCAAATTAACCGCTTGTTAACAGATGAAAGTGTGAGACAAGAGCTGTCCAGGTTTTTAGACGTGAGGAAATAAAGAGGTGTGTGTGAGCGAGTATGTGAAGAATGAAGCTATGAAGAGGATAGTTCAGTGCTGCTTGAAAGTTTGTGATGCCTTTATCAGTTTGTGAGTTTCTACATGAATGTGGCCTAAAAACATTTCAGATGTTCATTTAAGATACATAGGTAGAAAGATAGATGCTTTATTGATCCCAAAATTTAGCAGCCAGTAGCAGTTTCACAAAAACAGTACAGTAAAACAGCAAAACGAATATAAAACAAAAACCGGTATATTGTGCAGTATGAAAACCTAAATGGGTAGGTACCAGCTCAGCCGTATTGTTAACTATTAACTATACATAGTAGAGTTCACGGTGGAAAAATAAAAATATATCTCACTTCAGGAGTTTAGATGTACAGTATATACAGTAGAGTGTCCAGGGTGTCCAGGAGTTTAGATGTACAGTATATACAGTAGAGTGTCCGGAGTGTCCAGGAGTGCAGACATACAAGATATACAGTAGAGTGTCCAGGAGTTTAGGTGTACAGTATATACAGTAAAGTGATCAGAGTGTCCAGGAGTGCAGATATACAGGATATACAGTAGAGTGTCCAGAGTGTCCAAGAGTGCTGATATACAAGATATACAGTAGAGTGTCCAGGAGTTTAGATGTACAGTAAATACAGTAAAGTGCCCAGAGTGTCCAGGAGTTCAGAAGTACAGGATATACAGTAGAGTGTCCAGGGTGTCCAGGAGTTTAGATGTACAGTATATACAGTAGAGTGTCTGGAGTGTCCAGGAGTGCAGATATACAGGGTATACAGTAGAGTATCCAGGAGTTTAGGTGTACAGTATATACAGTAAAGTGTCCAGAGTGTCCAGGAGTGCAGATATACAGGGTATACAGTAGAGTGTCCAGGAGTTTAGATGTACAGTATATACAGTAAAGTGTCCAGAGTGTCCAGGAGTTCAGAAGTACAGTATATACAGTAAAGTGTCCAGAGTGTCCAGGAGTTCAGAAGTACAGGATATACAGTAGAGTGTCCAGAGTATCCAGGAGTGCAGATGTACAGTAGAGTGTCCAGAGTGTCCGGGAGTTAAAAGTATAATAGTGCAAATAAATAAAACTATGATTTAACAAGAGAATTTAGTCCTCATCTGTCCTCCTCCCTCTTCCGGCCCTGCTAGGAGGAGTTGAAGAGCCTGATGGCTCTCGGGATGGCTCTCTTAAGTCACAGTAATAGATGAAAAGAGAACAGTGGAACTAAAAAGTTATATTTTTCATCCATTTATTAAACAAACTGGTCCAATGTTAAAAGTCTTTGTTAGCAAAGGTGTGTGACCCTCTAGAATTATCAGCTTCGGATGGCAGATAGGTGTAAGTGTGGCTGACCCTACCCTGTTTATAAAAAAGCATCAGCCTGAGGATTCAGCATCAAAGCCTGGCCTGCTAGTGCATGCCATGTCAGGTTTCTGTAGGCCTCAGAAAGTTCTTTACCTTTAGAGCGTAAGGGGTTCCAAAACCATGTCTGATAACTTCAGGCTTTGATAAACTTTGATAAACTTTGATAAACGTGAGGTGGATGGATAAGCCGAAAAATGGTCCTGTTATGGTTTAAGTGAGACACGTTATACAAAACCGAACACTGCATTTCTGCATATGAACCTCATCCCTACTATAAAACTTAAACAGGCATGTATAATAGATCAGTTCAAATCGGGAATGGTGTGCTTGTATGCATTTTTCTGAGAACTTTTTCCCGTTATTTATAATGGAAAAGTACATGCCCATGCCCCCTGTTTATTATTGTTGATATATACATTGTAGTATGTATTTATTTATTTTATATGTATGTGTATGTATTTACTTTACCCCTTTTTGTTTTCTTTTTTTTTTGGAATTAATTAATTTTATTTATTTATTTATTCATATATATTATTATATTCGCTCAGTGAAAGGGTGGGAGTCGGGGTGGGGCTTTTTGAAAATTTAATGTTTGATTTTTTTTTTAAACAATTGTATTAAGGTATTTACAATTGAAACTTTGTTAACTTTGTTAAAAAAAAAAAAAGAAAAGAAAAGTACATGCCCATCTACTGTATCTCTGATATGCCATCTCAGGGCAGACCCCAGTTAATGTCTGAATTCAGTGTTGGTTTGATCTACACTCGTCTGTTTGTCTTTCTTGCCAAATGTACACCAGATGTAAGTCTTATTTTCATGTTGAAGCATGACTGAGACAACATGCAGTGGATTATAGGGCCATAGATATTAGATAGAACATTTCAATAGGGAAAAACAGGGCCATAGAAAATAGAACTGTTTCCTTTCCAGTAAGCATTTTAAAGGCCCTGGGAACATAAGGATGACCCCACTTTTGTATAGCTTAGCTTAAGAGAGCACACCTGTGCTTGAACCCCACACTGCGGAGGGATTTGTGGTTAGGGTTGTGAGAAGGGCTGTGAAACAGGCCAGCAGGGGCTCTGAAGTTAAGCAGGCGAAGCTGACAGGCAGCAACCGTAACATTAGCTGCAGCGTTAGCTTTAGCATGGCACTAACAGGGCTGATGTTAGCTCAATGACATGCAGTAGGGAGAGGATGTCAGCCTGGCTCCGGTCAGCATTAGCATGGCTGACTTCCTTGTCCTGTCCTGGCCCACTGAGTTCAGCTGTGACTCACGCACACAGCCCTGGGCTGCTTTATGTAATAGCGCTGATCGTGCGCTACGTTTTATTTTTTCTGCCTCTTTTAATTCAGGGAACTGTTCCTCGCGTTCATTTAGTCGCCGGACTCCAGCAGAGAGATAAAAAAGAGAGCACGGCAGGGTCAGCACGAATACGGCTCGCACCAGTACAGAAACACGAGCTCCATTAGCAAGGGACAGAAAGAAGGAGGTCATTTGAAGGTCAAACAAATGATGACAGAGTTTATTCCTCCTCTCCTGCATCATATTATGTTCTATGTCTTGTAGGGTAATATTTTCCAGTGGTGTGGGCATACTGAGTGTGTGGAAGAACGTGTTAGCTTTCTCAGCCTAAGGTTACGGCCTCCAGACTAGCAGTGCAGAGTCAGGCACACAGACACACACACACGCTGTCTCTCTCTTTCTCTTTCTTTTCCTCTATCTTTCTTGTTCCAGGAGGAAGTCCCACTTCACTCCCAATTAGCAGCAGCCAGCTTTTACCCTTTAGACAGCTCAGAGCCCTGCTGCCTCTGTGCCAGAGCTTGGGCTTGCATCCTCGCCTGCCCACCACACGCAGGGAGAAAAGGCCCGCTACAGATAAAACAAAAGCTGACCAGCAGTCTGAGTGCCTTCTCTTCACACTTAGAGTATAGTCTCTCTCTCTCTCTTTTTCTCTCTCTCTGCCTCAGTTTCTCTCTCTTTAGGCCTCTTTCTCCCGGCTGTTATTAACCATCCTCATTCATGTGCAAATGGACTGTGGGTCCTGCAACATCCAGACAATTTCCCCCCATGCCTCCATGCCTGTAAGGGACATTGATAATGGGCAGACATAAAGAAAGTGCCAATTATAAGACATTTCCTTGCATAATTGCGGAAGATGAGGTAGAGAGCGCCCTCTCGGCTTTTTTAACATGACCAAAAAAGAAAGGAATTAGCAAAATCAAGTCTATTTCCCTTCATTCATTTATTACTGGTCGAGCATTTGATGTCGGACATTATTGCTA
Organism: Prochilodus magdalenae; assembly: GCA_024036415.1. Lineage (NCBI taxonomy): Eukaryota > Metazoa > Chordata > Actinopteri > Characiformes > Prochilodontidae > Prochilodus > Prochilodus magdalenae. Next base: position 40,055 of record JAMWET010001884.1, on the reverse strand, counting down.
GCTGCAGGAGGTGTGAAAAGCCGACCCATTCACGAGGTGAATTTGACTCCACATGATTAAGCCGTGTAGTAATGGATAGTAGCAGTGTGTCTCTTTGGCAATGTCTCTGGAGGTGGAGTGTTCACGAGGCTGTGTGGCAGGGCTGGAGGCAGGCTGCAGTCCAGCAATCTGAGGGGAATGATGGAGAGGTAACATTTTCCCAACCCCAGCACACCTGATCCAGCTAATGACGCCACAGTTTGCAAGGCAGCAAAATCCCAGCTTGGTTTTTGTCTCACTTGTCCCTTCTAACTCTCCGTAGCAGCACACACTAAAGCCAGGCTTCACACAGTATGCCGTATGTTGCTCTGATAGAATCTGTGGCTGTAGCCCTCTCATTTAAATACAGCTTGTAAATGGCTTTTAAAGAGATCCCATTGACAGGCTACGCATGGAAGAGCTATGGATAAATCAATAAGCAGCAAACTAATAAACCCAATAGCAAAGTGGGAAGAGACGGTTCTTTGCAAGAGCAAGAGGCTACCGTCACACAGGATTTGGAAATTCTCATTCCAGTTCCATAGGCATTAATGTGGAGTTGCGCCCCCGCCCTTTAACGGCTTCTACTTTTCTGGGAAGGCTTGTGCTCATTCAATCAAAACAGCATCGGAGGTCAGGCATTGACGTTTCTCTGTTTCTCACAATCGATGTTCCAATTTGTTCCAAAGGTGTTTGGTAGTTTAGACAGGGCTCTGTGCAGGTCACCGGAGTTCTTCTACACCAAACCATCAAAGAATGTTCAGACCATGTCTTTAGGAATTTTGCTTTGTACACAGAGGCGCAGCCATACTGGAACAGGAAAGGACCTTCCACAAAGTGTAGCCTCATAGTTGGAAGCATATACTTGGCTAAAATCTCTTTGCATGCTGTAGCATTACCCTTCACCACAACTAAGACCCCTCAGTTCAGAACCTGAAAACACCCCCAGATCTTTTACGCTTGCACTCCTGTCAGCAGCATTCAACTTGCATCTGGCAAACCCAGCCACATCCAGATAATCCATCACTCCGGAGAATGTGTTTCCACTGCTACAGAGTCCAGTGGTGGCATGCTTTACACTATTCCAGCTGACGCTTGGTATTACTAGTAGTGTTCTTAGACTTGTGTGCAGCTGCTCAGCCATTGAAGCCCCCGACCCACAGACCCTTTGCTGATTTTGCTTCCAGAGACAGTTTGGAACTGGTAGTGGTTGATGAAACAGGAGATAGGTGATTAGTGCAGTCCACAGTAGTGTGGTCTGCTGCTTTGTGGCTGAGCTGCTGTTACTCTTAGATGTTTCCATTTCACAATATTAGCGCTTACAGTTCCAGATCTAGCATGGCAGACATTTCACAAACTGGCATCCCGTAACAGAGACACATCTAAAGTCTGTGAGCTCATCTGTATGACGTTCTACCGCAAGTGATTGCTTCTGTATGACTGTGTGACCCTGTGTTTGATTTTCCGGGAGTGTTAGCAGTGGGTGTGGCTAAACTACCTGAACTCATTGGAGGGAGCGTCCACATACTTTTGGCAATATAGTGCACATAGCATTATGTGTATATATAACTAATAAAATAAATATTCTGATTAAGCTCATTTTGTCTGCTAAAATAGCTGCCTTTTCATCAGTAAAGTCTTTCATTTGAGTCATATTCGAGTGATTAATCACAATTAACTACACAATATTATATGATTAATCATGATTAAGTACTTTAACTTTCAGACAGCCGAAGTTTTCAGTCATGAAGTTAATCCACAAATTGCCAATAAGCAAAATACGATACAGAGTTGGAATGTTGAACCAGTCTGATGTAACTAGAAGATTTCACCATTCCCTTTTCAGCTAGTCCTACTGATAAATAATCCCACTTGTGAAGTACGATCCTTACTCACAAGCTTGAAATATTCTGAAGCTTTTAACTTTGATAGAAGAACTTTACGAATGGTTTTGGAATGTTTTTAGAGAAGCGGTCCGTCTAATCCACTTCTTGGAAATGAGTAAAGTTTTTAGTTTAGTTCTTAAATTGTGAAGCGCTTAAAACCCTTCAGTTCTCTCAACAAACTTTCCATTGCACTTTAAAACTAACTTTGTCCCATATATTCAAACCTCATGTAGTTTATTTCAGTGTCTGCAGTGTAGAGACAACAGCTGTCTTACAGGTTGTATTGCATTTTTTATTCATGTGAATATTTTAGATTTTTTAATTAATATTTGAGAAAAAATATTATTTAGTGCTTTCAGTGCTTTTCATCTTTAATTGCCTTATTTACGAGAAAACCTACTGTAGCAGGTCCCAAAAATAACCCACACTTCCCATGCTCTAAATTGTGGGCTGATGCCAGTACTTGATATTTTCACATCTTCCCATATGGAAGCAAAAACATTAATTTTGACTGAATCTATCTGGATTAGCATTCCAGAGAAATGAGGCACTTAACTGTAGAGAGCTACAAAATCAGTATAATGAATAAAATTCTGACATTTTCTCAAATATCGATTTCAAATGTTGGTCGAACCAAAATCTGTTTGATGCTTATATCTGCTGATACCAATATTAATCCAATATCCAAGTGTTTTTGCTTAAAGTGGCCCTATTATTGTTATTTTCTGTGTTCATAATTTAATTTTTGGGACCTGCTACAGTAGGTTTACCTGCTTGGGTTTATCCAGAAAGCATTATTTTTCTCATACTGTACATCTGTGTTCACCCTCTGAAACTCTTCCTGTGTCTTTAAGCCCACCCTTCTGATACGACCAGAGTCATCTGATTAGCCAGCCTGAGTGGCTAGTTCTGTTTGGTTCACAGCCAGAGTAGTGGTAGCCTTGTGTGAGGACGTACCAAGCTTGCTGGTAGACGGGCAAATGGATTGTGTTACAAGATTACATCATCTTGTAACACAAGAATTCCAATAAGGCATTCGGTCAGATTACAATGAGGTATTATGATTCCATAATTTCTATTATTATATAAATATTAGTGAGTAGAAGGCTTGATCATTAGCTGATGAGCTGATTAGGTGCATTGGGCCAGGCAATGTCTGACCATTTGGTTTCCTAGCACCAGTATGCAGCATTACTCTCCCCCAGCTGTTCCCCTACAGCTGGTTGTACCATGACAGAGTGCTTTGAGCGACAGGCCCTGAGCAATGGCTGTCCTTATGCACAACCCTTCGTACAAGGTCACAAGTCAGAGGTCATAGGAGGTGGAGTCACAGCTAAATGATCTCGAGCAGTTTGTCACAGAACCCAATCTCCGTACAGCCACGCTGCTCCAGAGCCGTGGGCTAGAGGAAGCCTGCCTCCTCCTCCGCCAGTGAAAGAAAGACTCAGTAGACCATGGAGCCGGTAATAGATAAGCAGCAGGTCATGCATGGAGGCACCGCCCGCAGGCCCACACACCTACACGCGAACATAAACATGAAATAAACATGTAAGCTGCTCCAGGCATGAGCAAGAGAAGAAACAATATGTGACTGGTATGACCAATTCTTCTTCTACAGAGACAGGAGTCCTGTATGGACTGTATGGTGACAGATTTAGAAGAGGGAATAGAGAAAACCTGTCAGAGAAGAACCTTTATCCATACCATGGATATGGATTTTATCCATACCATATTGTTATATGTGCATTATATGTGTATTTTAATAGGGCCAGGATGATGAGCAACCTTGAAAAATGAATAAATAAAAATAAACAAATTCTAATTCAAACAAATTCATATTCATTTATTCCTCTATTCAGAACAACATATTAAATGTGTTGTATTATTTTGAATGTTGATAATTTTAGTACTACTAGAATAGATGTACATGCTTCAGTTTTTTCTATGGGTATCTCTATCTGTTAAACTTCTGTAGACATTTAAAAGGTATATTTTATAAAAACCACTCTTGTGCTCGTACATGCAGGTATTCGGTGCACCTGTTAACCCACAACCAATGCAAAACAGAACCCAGTTTTTTGTGGGCTGCCTAAATCAGAAAACATGGGGTACAACAAGCCATTCGGTTTCCCCCCCCTTCCTATATCTCCTATATGGGGGCTCATTATAATAATACAGACCCCAGTCAGCTCTGGTGAGCTTCTTATTTGCCAGCTTTACATTCAAACGTGAAGAGGTCTTTTTAGACACGGTGAGAAGGGAGCTGTGGTGGTCTAGGACCCCAGAGAACCAAGTTAACCTGTGGAACAGGGGTATAATATATCACCTTTAATAAAGAGAGAAAATCTAAAGCGTTGTGAATAGGTCACATGATGCGCTGTGATGCTCATTTACATCTTCTGACTATAAGATGTTTCTCCACTTTTCCTAAGGATGTCCTGTGGTATTCCAGTGCTCTTGCTCTGGGATACCTGAGAACCTCTGTCCTGCTTTTTGGGACGGTTGTTGGTGTTCTTAAAACTTCCTATATTATTTCGCCATGTGCAATACTCAGTAAATGCTCAGTGTAACCACGCCGTGCTCACTGATGGGCTTCAGGAAGCAAGCACCTGTCGGAAATGGACTTTTTTTTTTTGAGGTAAGAGAATTAGCATACTATTGTGCGGGAAAAAGAAATAAATAAAAGGAATCAGAAATGTGCGGAGGGAGAGGAGCCGAGTGCTCTCTGAATGATGTGCTCAATTCCTGTAATACACATTCCCTTTCAGACAGGAAGTGTAACAGTGTTTAAAATCAATATGAGCGCTCTCACACTGACTGCTGGAACAGCACTACAGCTAATTCAGGCTGTACCTGTCAAAGGCCAGAAAATCTCTCCCAACTCGGGCTGCACACTCTAATTTACGCTGGCAGCCTCCTCTGTTCCATTTCCATTAAAGGGAGAGTTCTGCATTAGGTGTTTAATGAAAGCCAGGGCCACTGCGTGATTTAGCGGCAGCACACCCTAGCATGGAGTAAGAATGAGCACAGGGATTCAAGCGCTTGGCTGTAGCCCAGGGCTGGACAAAAATACAGGTTTGCATTGGCCGCTCGGCCCACCAAGCCAATAAACCTGAGATGAGAAATTTGAGGCCAGGTTTTTTGAAACACATGCTGGATCTGGATTTACCATGAACATGCATGAACCGTGCCATGTCATGACAGATGCCACGGCTTATTGTTATGACAAATAATGTTCAGCATAATAGCAGTGTTATGTTTCTAATGCCAGTAATAGTCATGCTTTAATGTTTGATGTGTTGACAGCCATCTAGAGGATACACTTTACTGGAGAGCAGTTTTCATGAGGCTGCAAACTACCTACACAAGCCCTCAATAACACCTGTCATGGACCTGCATCCATAGCACAACAACAGTTGTTCCATAATTTTGTGTCAGGGAGACATAACATCTGTGTCAGGTGATTTAGAATCTTCTCTGATAAAAATTTGTCTCATGTCACTTTGGTCATGTGGAGCTTATGTACAGCGGTTGGACAATGAAACTGAAACACCTGTCATTTTAGTGTGGGAGGTCTCATGGCTAAATTGGACCAGCCTGGTGGCCAATCTTCATTAACTGCACATTGCACCAGTAAGAGCAGAGTGTGAAGGTTCAGTTAGCAGGTAAGAGCACAGTTTTGCTCAAAATACTGCAATGCACACAACATTATGGGTGACATACCAGAGTTCAAAAGAGGACAGATTGTTGGTGCACGTCTTGCTGGCGCATCTGTGACCAAGACAGCAAGTCTTTGTGATGTATCAAGAGCCACGGTATCCAGGGTAATGTCAGCATACCACCAAGAAGGACGAACCTCCACCAGAATCACGTAGTGACCTGGCCACTATCCTGCAAGAAGAATGGCTTAAACTCCCTCTGACCACTGTGCAGGACGCAGTATATGTCATTCCCAAGACCAACTGACGCTGTATTGGCCGCAAAAGGAGACCCTACACCATACTAATCAATGACTGTGGTCTAAAACCAGGTGTTTCAGTTTCATTGTCCAACCCCTGTAGATGTCTAGTAGACTTATAAGCACTGCCAAACAGTAAAGATGTCATCATGAAAACTAGAAAGATATTTAACATAATATAATATAACTGTATATGACATCTGGGTATTCATTTTGTGTATTGTCATTTATATAAGTCAGTCCAGGGAATAATGAGAAGTGATAAAGCGATCACTGATTTTTTGTCGTATGGTCAGTCGACTGTACTTTTGAATGTAGTCCTTTATGTATTTATTTATTTTCATTGCCCAGTTCTACCCATTAGCTAGGTCTTTCACAGAATAGGAGGGTGGGAGGGTAAAGGGTAGCCCATGCTTTCCACAGTTCCTGTGGAACCTGCCTATAATATCTTTTTGCAATACTGCCACAGCCTTTTGACCCTAGGTAGCCAAATTGTGACAGAGGCACCTGGCAATAGCCAACCCCTGCTTCAGGACTGAGACAAATGTTACTATAGAGAAATGAGCCTGGAAGGTTTGAGCACCCCTGGGGGTATTTACATTAAGCAGGATTTCTCAGTTTAGCCAGATAACTTAAGCCCAAAGTCAGGTCTGTCCCAATGGAAAAGAGCTGAGGGACATTTTTATTGGACAGTCCTCAGGCCTATTGAGAAATCCTGCTTGTGGAGTCCACTACCCCGGTTAAATGACTTACCTTGTTTATTTTCTTGGTGGTTTAAAACACATGATCTACTGAGCGTATACAGAATTTTGCTACATGTTTAGTGCATGATTACTATTTATCTGCTGAGTTTTAATAGATAGCATGTGCCTTCATTTTTGCCAAGGTCACATATTATGTTTTACTGTTTCCAATAACTCATGCTGGGCAAATAACCAGTAATTGTAGCAGTAATTTTAAAATGTGTAGATGTCTGTAGAGGACGTTTAGCTATTTTTTTTAAAAACAGATCTCTACAGACATCTACAAAGAGTGATATATTCAGTATGCACCAAAGCTTTGCATATGACTGTATGGAAGGCAATCTGTGCACTTGTCAGCAAAGTGCATCCTCCACTCTATTACTGCCAATACTGTAGAAACCGCCTGAGTGATAATTGACTGGCAAATATAGGGCAAATGACCCAGCAGCTAACAAAACGCATACAGCATATTACATATTACATGTACTGCATATACATGTTTTAAACATGACATCCTTTTTTTAACTGTGGGTTTGTTTGATTCACATCTTTATATATTATTTATTCAAGACATTCATTTAAACATGTTTGACCTAATTAAACAGGATGCTGGTGCCACCACATGGTTAACTCGCATCACGTCATGGTAGAATTAGCTTGTTTAAAGGTAAATACGACGCAGCTTCAATACAACATTCACGATTACGCCGAGGTCATGTTGGGTTTGGGGCTGTAATGGCAAATACAGCTCGGTATATAATGGATTAAGCTCAGGCTTCTTCCTTCCTGGTACAGCCAAACAAACTGTGGCTGCAGATAATAAAGAGGGTCCTTTTAGTATGCGGGCCTCAGAACCTTCTCAAATTCTCTTCCCCCTATTCCTGGCATACCTCCTTCTAGGATTAAAGAAATACAGGGCAAAGGTGCACAAACTGCCTGTGTGTGGTAGAGAATAATAAGTTTAATCTAGTGAGCAGTGCTGTATTTGCTTCCTCATTCCTCACTTAGTTTTAGTTTAACCCATACTGATAAATCATTTCTCTGAGCATGCTGGGTAAAATTAATATCTTTATGTGAAACTAGTTGGACTTCATGTTCATGCTATTAATCATTAACCCAGAATATATATTTATTATTTTAGAATAAACAGGAGCAGCATTATTTGATATCAAATGCTGCACTAATTATGCTTTTCATGTATTCATATGTTGTAAATGCATGTTGGAGCTTCAGCAGGTCTGTAATGGTGCTTGGAGAGGCGTGTCCTGGCTGGATAGCCTCCTTGAATGGGTGTTTTTCGGTCTTATGTCTTCTTTGAAGTGGGAAACAGGGTTGGTTATGTATGCTGAATATCTGAGGGGTGGAGGGAGTGAGAGGAGAGAGAGAGGGGATAGAGAAAGGAGAGAGAGAGGGGAGGTTGGGCACTCTGCTCCCTGTCGAGTGCTGGCTGTTGCTGCTGCTGCTACTGCTGCTATATATTGAAACTATCAAACAATAAGTGCTTCTCCTCTGAGAACCTGCAATGACACTGGAGTCAGCAACCCCCCTGTCCCAGTGCAATACACCTCTTTTCTCTCGCTCTCTCTCTCGCTTTCTCTTTCTCTCTCTCTCTGCTCCCTTCATTCTCACAGCATTCCAACACAGCACAACTCCCAGCAGAGCGTTCGCTAAGACACAGCTTTTATTAAAACCTACTGCAGCACCGCCTTCCCAGAGGCAGAGCCTCAGCAATGACAACACACACACACACACACACACACACACACACACACACACATTTACATTATCATTCAAAAGCTTGTAATCACTGCTTTCAATAATACGAAACTATGAAGCCAGCCAGTCATGTATAAGATTGTGGGCAGTAATCTGTAGGATGTAGCCGATGACTGAGTAATACTGGGGAAGTTGTATAGTATTGAGAATGAACTGATAATCAAATAGGTCAAAGGGCTGTCAGAGAGAACCATTAACTGATTCCATTTCCAGTTATGGCCAAAAGTATGTGGACATTTATACATTGCCCGTGTAAGAACTTGTTTGACAGCCCGTTTCAAAACTGTGGCCATTCATTTGGAGTTTCCATTTCAAATATAACAGCCTCCACTCTTCGGGGAAGGCTCTCCACAACATTTCGGAGTGTGCCTGTAGGAATGTCTACCTTTGTACATTCAGGTAAAGAAATATAACCGATGCTGGAGGCCGATGTTGAACAAGACCGCTCTGGGTCTGAAAGGACATGTCAAGAAGCCTTACTGTGAAAAGGCAATAGAACTTGCAGATCAAGCAAAGAAGCTGCTGGTGCTCTAGAAATAATAAAATGTCTAATGCAGACCTCAGACCTCAGCCTCACTGCATGCCTATTGGATGGTGAGATTGGTGGCGAGTAAATGAAGGATGGTTCACTTTTGTACAGGCTGCTAAGTGAATACTGCACGTGTGTATGGAGCTTTATCTGTATATATGTGTGTGTGTGTGTGTGTGTGTGTGTGTGTGTGTGTGTGTATGCAGACGTGCACTGGGGCCTATTTCCATTCGCTGTTCGATCAGGCTGTGTGTTTACGTCTGTGTGTGTGTATGGTAGTCAGAGCTGTTGCTGGAGCTGCCAGTGTGGATACGGCGTGGCAGGAGTGTGTGTAGTGTGAGCGGCTCTGTCACCTCGTCTGGCGCGTCTGCAGTGAGTAAGTGCTGCTGTACGTGGTGTGTCTGGAGGATGTGTCTGTCGGGGTGGGTGGGGTGAGGGGGATTGTGGGTCCGGCTGCATCTAATGCTTTGTGGCACCCGTGGGCTGGAGTGCGTTTCAGAGGAGAGAGAAGGGCAGGGGGAGGTGGAGCGACAGGTCCACACCCACTTGGCTAAAGGCCGGTTTAATACAGTCACATATATACATTCAAATTTACAATTGCTTGTGAAAGCCTTTACCCAGCAAAGGCTAGGTACAACACTAACATAATTTAGAACATTGGAATACAAACATAAACTTGAGGAATTATTATCTATTTAAATCAGAAAAGCTGATTGTACAAGAAATAATGAAATACCTCATACATGTTTCTGGATGTAGGCCACATCAATGTTCAGCCAATCATATATCAAAGAATTAAGCAGTTGGGCCAGATTTGGTGGATGCCTTTCCTAGCACAATTCTGAGGAGAGTTTCCTGAAGACTGGAATTTTAGCTACTGCTAGTAGACCCGTATAACCGTACGCTCTGTACACCTGCAGATTCAACTACTTTCTTCACACTGTGGTCTTGGGAACAACCAAATGCAGCCACTTCTCTTAGTCAGTCATTAACATCTACAACAGCTGTAGTCAGATGAGTCAATTAGAGTATGTTCCCCTTCTAGGAGACACTAACATTCATACAAGCAAAAACACCTTCAACAGGGTGCCTCAGACCACACAGAGTCATTTAGCTGCCCTGAAAAGAACCATTAGCCATGTAGGAAGATCCCCCTCTTGCTGGGAGTCCTCGTTGCTGTAGCCCTTGTAGTCCAGAAAGAGACATTAGCCACAGAGAAAGGTCCTGGTCAGTCTGGTAGGCCTCAAAGCTGCAGTGATAGTGTCACTCAAGTGGCTATGGGGGCTGAGCCATGGGGGGAAGCCACTCTCAACTGCTGTGTACAAAGTGTACAGTAAGTAAGTGTTCAGTGTGTGTAGTGGCGTGCTTTACACCACTGCATTCAACACTTTGCATTGCGCCTGGCTTAGATCTGCTCAGCCATGGACACCCATGCCAAGAAGCTCTGGATGCATTGTTCTTGAGCTGATCTGAAGGCCACATGAAGTTTGGTGGTCTGTAGCGATGGACTCTGCAGAAAGTTGGCAACCTCTAAAAAACAATGTGCCTCAGCATCCACTGACCCCGGGCCGTCATTCACGTGGCCTACCCCTTCATGGCTGTTGTTCTCAATCGCTTCCACTTTGTTATAAACCCACTGACAGTTGACTGTGGTATATATAATGGTGAGGAAATTTCACAAATAGGCTTGTTGCACAGGTGGCATCCTACCACGGTACCACGCTGGAATTGCTGAGCTCCTGAGAGCGACCCATTCTTTCACTAATGTCTGTAGAAGCAGTCTGCAGGCCTAGGTGCTTGGTTTTATTCACCTGTGGCCATGGAAGTGATTGGAACACCTGAATTCAATGATTTGGATGGGACGTGTAAATACTTTTGGCAATACAGTGTAGGTTCTCCGCAATGTGACCAGATAAACTAAATTTGTCCACCGTTCCCAGACCTCGGCTGACACGACACTTTGATCTTTGTTACCTTGTTAGTTCTGGGTGGGGAGAAATAATATTATCCCCATATCTCCATCACCACTGGGGGACTCGATACCATCATTTTATCTGAATATACATCAGAAGCATTGAAGGATTACACGTTATGATTTCTGTTCGATACGTTTCGGTATTGAAAAGCATAGGCATGAGGTGGAGCTACGAAGAAAGCGAGAGCATGGTGAGGTGAGGGCAGAGGAGAGGAGACAGTGAATGAGTAAAGCAAAGTGGTAAAAGGACAGATTAAATGGAGAGATACAGGAGCCAGTGTGTGTGCGTTTCCAGGTCTGGGTTCCATTCAGTACGTGGACTGGCGCGACTCTGTAACTGGCTCTGTCCTGCTCCTGGGCCGTGCTGACAGGCAGCCAGTGCCGTGTGCACCGGTGCAGAAGCCCTAATTGAATTAAGTCTTTATTATCACACTGCAGTGGCAGCACTTCTCCCCATTTCGGCCCGCTTGGCTGACACTTTCTCCTTGAACACCTGCTTGACATCAACTTTCCTTCCCCGCCTATTTATTCAGCCAGCCAGCCAGCCTCGGCCGGCCCGCACCTCGCCTCCCCCTGCTCCGCCATTACCATGCAAACAGTATCACGCTCTTTTAATTGTGCTGGAAAGTCTTTATGTTAACCTCGGAGCTCCAGGCCTGGTGGTAAACAAACCACCAGTGAGCGGGGGCCTTTTCCGCTGGCCGCCGGCTGTTACGTATGTGAAGCAGTTTGAGATATTGAGAGGCTATGGACGAGGCGCTAACCGTGCTAATGTCTGACTCCCCACAGTGCTCGCCTGGCAAAGCAAACTTCCACAAAGTGAAGCGCTGTCTTATTAAGTGATGCCTCATCAAGCCTGAAAGCCTAGAAGTCAAACTCTTCAGCTAATCTAAGGCCTGGATGCGTTCTTTCACTCGGCTTGAAAATCACCGGACTTCTCAATCTGTCAATTGCTTCCACTGTTCCATGAGTTCCGTCTCTATCAAAACCGGCCTTCTGCGTTCTTCTCCCTTTCTCCTTCACTTCCTTATGCATGGCAGAGGCCCCCTCCCCTCCCTTTAACCACATCCATCATAACTCCCTCCATCTCCATTTCATTCACTCTGCTTTTTTTCCTTATCGACATGTTTCCATTTTCCGGCACGCTTTCACTCCATCACCTTCAGTCTCGCTCCCGGAGCCGTTTTTCATCTACTCCCTTCTTCCTACACTCTGCCGCTCTATCTTTCCTCCTGTCCTCCCTGTGCTCTTTACCTCTATTTACCCCCCACCTCCCCACCCTTTTTCCAGGATACAAGTGGCTCTAGCCCAGGGGGCCAGCGGGTGGTGTGGGTGCCCTTGGTCAGGCCCTGGGCTTGGCAGCTCCTGTTTGGGCTGCTGTGTCCTCTGAGTCCAGGTGGACGGTTGAGGGGAGGGGGATGATGACGTCAAGCTCTCTCTGGGTGCACACAGGGAATGTTAGAGAGGGCTGGGCAAACAGGACGCCACAGACGACCCGCTGCCTGTGCTGAACCCAACTTCACTGAGAGTCTTAAGGAGACGTGTTTGATATACGAAGCTCATAGCACATTTCATGAGACTCGGTTATGTGGATCCTCATACCACATGACTCGTTTTCTATAAATCGTCAAAAACATTGTTGCACCCAGAAGCAATCAACCGACAGGAATGAAGCTTGGTGGGGAGGTTCGACATCGTGAGACATGTGAATGATTCAAATTTCACACTTGGCCGTGCATGTGACGCAAGCAGGAACAGGCCCTACCACTGTACTTACTGACGATATAAGCTTGTCCTGCTGCATGTGCTTTCCATTCTGATGTGTGTTGTTGTGTTGGTAGCGTCCTTTGGAATAGAGGTATGCCTCAGAGAAGACTTCGAAAACAGTTCAAGCAGTTGGAAAACGTAGAGAGGGGTCACGTCGTAGAGCTCCAGGAAGTGAGACGGTCTTAACGACGCCATACCGGTGGTACGGATGTTACCATAGCACTGTTAGCGGCAGTGGATAAAAGAAGGTAGGCACCAGTGACAACATGATGGATCTGGAAGACCTATGCGAACCATATAAGTTGTCACGCATCACATGTCCAGAAGGCCTGGTGTAACTCCACACATGGATTCACTGGTCGTCTCCATCAAGACAAAAGCATGGCTCGCCACTGAAGATGCCTCCATGAGAGTCTGGCACGACGCCACTGACGTGTTGACGTGCTGTTATGGGCAGTCATCGTAATGGCCTGTGTGCATGTAGTCTTGTGTCGTCCTGCCAGTGGTGCTGACACTAACAGGATGACTCAGGGAGGGCATCACTGCACGCTGGATGTCTGAAATTCCAGCTGTTGGGTCCATCAGGTACAGCGATAAGGCCCATCCTTGCCCATCATTTGCATGTCTCACAATGTCAAGCCTTCCCACCAAGCTTGATTCCTGTCGGTTGATTCCTTCTGGGTGCAGCTATTTGTGGAACCGTTTTGTGTGTATATGGTTTCCCTCTAGCTACAGTATGTCAGACCTACTAGGATGTTGTGTGTGTAAGCTGTGCACTGAGCTGTTAGCAAGTTTAAACCCTGAACACAGCCTTATGTACTTGTTTGTTCTAACCCTAACCCTAACCCTAACCCTATTTGCAGTCCTCTTTGGGACACGCTAGAATAAATAGGCCCTTACATTTTTAGGTGCACGCTGTCATTAGTATTAATAATGCATTTCACAGTTTAACTGCATACAAAGCTAGAAGTTAATTTGAGACACTGCCTGACGATTATGAAGAAATGTTGGTGGTGCTTCTAAGTTCACTTACATCCAGTCAGCATTAAAATAAGCCCATTTTAAGCGAAAGTAAACATGAACCAGCTTGAACCTGTATATTGTTCGGTTAACCACTTTCACCTTGCATTTTAGGCAAGGCCATGCAGGTTGTTACTGCTTTTCTTTACCGCTTCACCCCTTTTCTTTACTTGTTCACCTCTTTTTCAATGAACTTTCTCCCTCTGCCCTCCCTTCAACCCTTCCCTTTACTTCCCCATACCCCCTCCTCCTGGCTCTCGCTCACTAACCTCGCACGACCCTCCCTTACCTGTGCCATATTTCTGTGGATGTCCCTATTTTCAGCGAGTTACGGCCCGCCGAGCTGCAGGCTGCTGTCCTGTTGGCATATGGTGAGACACCCAGGTCGTCAAATAAACTTCCATTTGTAGCATATAGAAAGACAGAGGAAGATTGAGACTGGCTGGCAGTGGCCGTGGCAGAGGAACAGGCGTCCCGCTTGGCGAGTGGGCAGGACCCATGGGGCCCACACTGTCTTGGCCCTGAGAAGCTTGGCACTAGCCGAAAGCGGAGAGGACACGCAGCCAGACCGTGGGGCGCCGTGTGGTTGTGTGTTATGTAAAGAGAAGGAGAGGAAAATAGCGTTTGGACCAATTCCAGAGAGCTTCATGAGTCACCACCTCAACACAAACACACACACGCACACACACAAACGCATGCATTCACGCACTCACGCGCTCCCTGTTCCTGAGTGCCGTCTGTGGACGTCCAGCTGGGCAGAGAGAGGCACAGGAAGAACACAGTGTGCCCCTGTGCGGGTCTGGAGAGGAAGAGAGGTGTGGTAGCCTTTGGTGCACACGCACACAGCAACAGCAGGGAAACTATAACACTCAGTTGCTCTCTCTCAGCCTGTGTTAGAGCTTAATTTAGGCCTGAAGTGTTGAAATGGGCCAAAATATATCTCAATAATATTCCAATATATTCCAATATTACAAATTAACAAATTTGACAGATTTTACAACTTGTCAGCTTCAAAATGACCCAAAACAAGGTTAATGTCCATCACTAAAGCAAGTCTGACAATGATTAACCTGACCCAACAATATTCTGCATCTGTACCCCAACAAATTATCCCAATCCAGCTGTACACCAAGAAAATCTCTCAAAACTCAACTCTACCCAAATCAAATTTCTTAAAGCCCACCTGCGTCCCAACAAAATCTCTCAAAACCCAACTGTACCCCCCAAAAATCTTTCAAACCCCTAACTCTACCCCAATCAAATCTCTCAAAACCTAGCTGTACCCCAATCAAATCTCTCAAAACCTAGCTGTACCCCAATCAAATGTCTTAAAACCCAACTGTACCCAAATAAAATCCCTCAAAACCCAACAGTTCCTCAACAAAATCTCTCAAAACCCAACTGTACCCTAATCAAATCTCACAAATCCCACTGTACCCAAATAAAATCTCTCAAAACCCAACTGTACCCCCCAAAAATCTTTCAAACCCCCAACTCTACCCCAATCAAATCTCTCAAAACCCAGCTGTACCCCAATCAAATGTCTTAAAACCCAGCTGTAATCAAATTAAATCTCTCAAAACCCAACAGTTCCTCAACAAAATCTCTCAAAACCCAACTGTACCCTAATCAAAACTCACAAATTCCACTGTACCCAAATAAAATCTCTCAAAACCCAACTGTACGCAAATAAAATCTCTCAAAACTCAGTGGTTCTTCAACAAAATGTGTCCAAATGCAACTGTACCCCAATAACATCTCTCAAAACCCAACAGTACCCAAATAAAATCTCTCAAAACCCAACAGTTCCTCCACAAAATCTCTCAAAACCCAACTGTACCCTAATCAAATTGTACAAATCCCACTGTACCCAAATAAAATCTCTCAAAACCCAACTGTACCCAAATAAAATCTCTCAAAACTCAGTGGTTCTTCAACAAAATGTGTCCAAATGCAACTGTACCCAAATAAAATCTCTCAAAACCCAACTGTACCCTAATCAAATCGCACAAATCCCACTGTACCCAAATAAAATCTCTCAAAACTCAGTGGTTCTTCAACAAAATGTGTCCAAATGCAACTGTACCCAAATAAAATCTCTCAAAACCCAACTGTACGCAAATAAAATCTCTCAAAACTCAGTGGTTCTTCAACAAAATGTGTCCAAATGCAACTGTACCCCAGTAATATCTCTCAAAACCCAACTGTACCCAAATAAAATCCCTCAAGCCCAACATATTTCTGTCTGGAACTAAATGTATCCTGGCAACATTCTGCCTAACTGCCTCTCTAAACCCCGAAACAATTCTTCCAACCCCAGCTATAACTGAATAAAATCACTGTGTATCATTTATTTACCGATGATTGTTCTTAGATTGATGCTCTGTTTAACATATGTCTGTTACTACCTGGGAAAGAATAATATAACATGGATCTCTGTTATCTTAATGTGTTTCAGTAATCACATCCCTGATTAGATTCCACAGTGGCAAATTCATTTATCAGTCATTGCTTTCCAACCACATCCCAAAAGTTTGAAATCCACATTTGATATAATACTTTATTTTCTTTGTGGAAAATACTGCCATCACTCTATCATGCCAGATAAAGAAAACACAGTACAGTCGGAAGAAAATCTTGTAGGAAGAATTCATGTGCCATGAATATAAAGTTAATTATGTCTGTCTTGCTGGTCACTGGAACACGAACAGAAATTCAATCAATAACACATTTCTGCTATGAGAGAGCATGTTTCACTGATGTAAACGTGTTGCTGTACATATAGTCCTCTTGTAGAGATCCATCTTTTACGTTTGCTATATTTCCTGATTTTCCTGAAAGAGATGCCGACTTAAACTTGATGATACAGAATGTAAATTGAATGTAAATATGATTAATTATGCAACTGACTATATAACAAACTTCATAATTACTTCATTAGCAGATAATTACATTAAATTACATTCCAAAATGATAGTAACATCGCTGAAATTCTAATGATTGAAGCTGGGAGATGAGCTGTGCGAAAGCTGAGCCCGATCCAGGCCGACAGACAGTTGAGAAATGATGTCCGAACTTGATTAAACTCCGACATGAATAGTGGGGGTCCTGATGGTGTTCCAGTGTGTGTGCGTGCTGTGAAGGAGAGCATGCTGCGGTTAATGTGTGTCATTCTGAGTGAGAGAGGAGCTGAGGGGAGTGGACAGATCCAGCCTGAGAGAGATGCTGGCCTGCTGCTGGAATCAGGGGTTTATATATAACCTCTCTAACAGGCCGAGGCTGCCCTTAGCGGCTCAGAGCCACGGGCACTGGAACAGCACGCTCCAGGATCAGTGCTGCTGGCTCGGGATATGACGACCACACACATCCACACACAAAACGCTATATTTCTTAATGATGTTTTTCTGCATCACGGCTAGCTAATTTTAGGATTATTATAACGAAGGGAATTTCATCAAATCCGTATCCGTCCGTGTCTTTGGTGTTTAAACTGCAGGCCATTCAGCTTTCTTGTGCCGTGTGTTGGAGGTCTGGATAGAGAAGGACTAACCATTATTAATTTTGCATCACTGAATTAATTATCTTAAGTATAGGAAGCAAATTGATCAATTATTCATCCGTGTTCGGTATGCGTATGTTTGAGGGGAAGATGGGGAAAGAGGGGTGAGCACCATTTCAGATTGGAAAATTAATATTCATAACTTACTTTAACTAAGATTAAAAAAAACCTGGCTGTGAATATGAGTTTTAACAAAGGTCTGATTAAGACTGTTAGAAATGGTCAGTTTTCAAACAGACTGGGAGGCTGATTTTCCATGCCTGGTCATTCACTTCATCTGAAAGGCCAAGTAGGTTTGTCGCCTTATAAAAGGGCTCACTTTATAATATTACACTGGAATATTCTATCAGCTAGGCCCGTCCCGGCAAAGGAGGCCTCTTATTCAGGTTACCATGTGGAATATAAGCATGGTAAATGATTAAAGCCCCAGGGAACCTGTGTTATGTCATGGGGAATCTGTGTCCTCTTTCTAATAAAGTTAGAAAGTCTTGTTCCTCTGGGCCGCAATATTCATGCACATGGGAATGTGTTTTAATATGTTTCTGCTGTACTTCACCATATTTGTCCCCTCTTAATGTAAACTGGGTGGTCCAAATCTTGGATAACACTTCCAAAAGCATTTCCTAGCCAGTCACAAGGCTGATGTCTCCTACACTAGTGATAGTTTAGTCTGATTTTAAACCCCATTGAATTTCATGATCAGGCCCAGTTTCAGGCCTTGGGCATTGTTTTGCCGTGAAGTGTGAGAGGGAAGGCGAGGTCGGATTAACTGCTCGAGCAAGCAGTCGGATGATCGATGAATTTCCGACATGTCAAAAAAATTGTGGATTGAGTCACAGTTTGAGCAGTTTCTCACAGTTTCTCAAAATCGCGCCCAAAACCACATACAAGGAATCTCCACTATGGCTCCGGCACAGCTGTGCTCACATAAACAAGGGCAAAAGAGTCAATACACGTACCAGCATCCATATAGTGCAGTGATGTTTTGTATTGTCTTTGTAGTTTGTCTGGTTCTCAGATTTAGTGCAGTGTAGTAAAGTTAGCAGAGCTGCTGTAGCACAGTTGGTTTGTCAGCTTGTGGCTGTTTGTCAGTTTGTGGCTGAAGTTCTGGCTTCCACATCCAAAACATTTGTCCAATATGGAATTGGGTACACATGGCTGACTCCCAAATGGGTGTTCACTAGTCGTATGATCCACTGATGGATGCAGGAGCCACTTGGCGCACTATGTAAGAAACAGGAAGCCATTGCTCTGGACTCGGATGTGCAGGACGTTGTTTAAATAAAACAGCTTTATGGCAAATTGTCTGTATGAATGTTCCCATTCCACCATAAAAGGTGCAATAATTAGAACAAGAAGCTTGAACATGTCGTCGGCATTAACCGAATAATTTGGATATTTTGATAGCTGTAATGAGCTTACCAGTGGATAACAGTAAGGGTAAGCTGAGTCTGTATTGAGTTAACATTAAAACATACTGATGGGTGTTTAACACGGGTAAAGCTGCTTACAGAACAGGCCTAACAGGCTACAGGCTGGTACTCCAGCTGGCTTATAGAAATGGGAGAAAACCAAATGACCTTTCGGTTGCAGACTGAAAGGAATTAGGCCAATTCACAGGTAGATCAGTGTCCCTTGGTTCTATTTGGATTCTGGCTCTGGTGATTAACACACGTGTGGCTGTACAAGTCCAATAAAGCTGCAAGACCAAGCATCCATTTCTCCTAGTGATATCTGACACTTTAGATACCTTTCAGCACCTTCAGTGGACACGCCCCAAGAATTTCAAAGAAGAAAATACTGCTTGGTTTTTCACAGTTTTCAATTTTAAATTTGGCTGGAAGGATAATAACACATTTTTTGTGGTTTCTAATTAGATCCTCATTTCCTAATTCAGTTTTCAATTATAAACCAATATCTATTCTATAGATACAAATTTGAATCAAGCATCCATTCATTTGAATAGTATTCAGAATAGAATCCCAATGAACGAGTGAGTGCATGTTGGTGATGACGTTGCTGGTTTACAGAGGCTCTCATGTGCGTGTGACCCCTCTTAGGCCTCCAGAAGATGTATTAATGTGATAGTGAGATGATGAGGTTGAAATAGACATAAAGAGTTTCAATTATTTACAGGTGATGTGCCCGTTGAATTGGCAATGAAGTGCCTCGTAAATTACCATCCCACTGTAATCAACCCTTCAGAGGAAATAATGAAATAACTGTGGCCAGAGCAGCGGGAACCGCTATTCAGCAGCGCTCGTTTGACTGGGTGATTTTAGAGCGGGACGCTCTTAAAATGACATTGGGGTGGGAAAAGGCTAGAAATTACTCTGCCGAATGTAAGTTGCTTGAAAGCCCTCTGAGCTGTAGGAGCACAACGCCGGTCCTTTTCTACAGTTTGGAATGTCTAGCATTCCGTGCTTTTTCAGGCGGATTATAAAAAGGCTTGTGGCGACGTGCGGACTGCATATTTGCAAGGCCCATAGACTCTTTAAAGGAAAGTTTCCTAAATGGCTTCTTGGCTTGGAGGTACAGTTCTTCCTTAATTGGTGTAGAGCCTAGTTGATTATGTGGGGGTTCAAAACAGGGAGCAATTTGTATGGTGGCACAACAAACAACTCCAAACAAATAGGGAGGAACAGAAAGTTGTGATGTCCACTCCGATCATAGGAAACAAGGAAATGGACAGTCGTTTGTCCTCGCTCTTCACTCCTTAGCAGACTAGAAGACACATTGCAGGTTCAACTTCAAACATCTTCGCTTTAGTCACCAGGAGCTGTTAACCCCTAGTTTGCTTCTATTTATATCACTTCTTCTTACTGCTGATTATTGCTATGCTCTGTTCAATGGTTTACCCTCCAAAACACTTCTCCCTCTGCAGTACATTCAAAACTCGGCACCCAGAGTCTTAGTTCACACCAAGAAGTCAGCACACATCACCCCCATCCTTCTTCAGCTACACTGGCTACCAATTGCAGAGCGTATCCACTATAAAATCCTGCTCCTGACCTTTAACCCTTTGAACATGGCAGGCCGCTTTAGCATGGTGTGTGGTGTGCGTGGTGTGCGCATAATAGTTACATCATACAGAACTGTTTCAAACCACACACTGTTTCAAAGTGGTTGGTGTGGCACAATGGATAACACCACTTGATTGGGACACACCGCCGAGCACTGGCGCCCATGTCACGTCGCAAAAAAAGAAGATGAAGCCCGGCTGCAGAACAAACCCAACATCCCACTGCACTTGCCTGAGCGACTTGCCTGAGCGACCGGAAGGTGCATCTCGGAACAACAGATGCGTGTTTGTGCCGAAAAGTACAAGCAAGCCAAGAGAGCAAATCCAGAAATGAAGGACAAGGACCTGCCAAAGTGCCCTAAAAATCGGTGTTCGTTTTACCGGATGTTTCTGTGTGGTACATCATATAAATGTTTTTTTTTGTTAACTATTTGTGCATTGCCTTAGCTGGTAGCACCGCCGAGTTCAAAAAGGTTGTATCATTCAAAAAGTTTCAGTTTTTTTTTTTTTCTGGCGTTAGGTCCATAGGCCTAAAATGAAACTGCGGCGTTGAATACAGTTTTTAATGCATTTTAAATTCAAACTATTGCATTTTGAAATTGTCGAAAATTGCTGGGGAGGCCAGGGTTATAGTGCCGAAACGCTGGGGAGGTCAGTGTTCAAAGGGTTAAAGCCCTGCACGGACCAGCACCCACCTGTCTGTTGGCCCTCTTACATCCTTATGTTCCATCTCGTAAGTTAAGGTCCTCTGACTCTGGTCTCCTGGCTGTTGCCTGGTTCAGGCGTTCCTCTATGGATGGCAGGTCGTTTAGTGTTGCTGCCCCCAAACTCTGGAGCTCCCTACCTTCATCTATTCGCACTTCTCCCTCTCTTTCCGTCTTCAAAACTCACTTCTTTTCTCTGAACATTTTCATTCTTCATGATTGTTCTTTGTTTGTTTGTTTGTTTTTTGAGGTTGTAAAGCGTCCTTGGGTATGTGCAAGGCGCTATGGAAGTTTAACACATTATTATCATTATTATTATTATCATTTTTATTATTATTATTATTATTATTAACGTTGTTTCTCGCCAAATGTGGGTGGTGATAACTCCACCTTTAAGCTGGGCCTTCAATATGATTGACAAGAATTTAGGGGCAGTGCTACCGCTTCATCCTCTCATGTTGAACTGATGGCAGACTCCAGGCTACAGTGATTCACTATCACCCCTTGGGGTACAAAGTGGTATTACAACATTGGACAGGCCCGGGGCTAGCTTGTTAGCATGCTACCTTCAGTAGATGCCTCTTCGTCATGATACATAGATGGTTTTTCTGCACACACAAACTAAGTAACGGAATTTCAATACTCTGTAGGTCTTATACATACTGAAGTATTGACAATAAAACTACTTGACTTGATGTTTTGACACACTGTCAGAACTTAATTCTCTATATTTATAATTCACTAATAGTTAATATATGAAATTATATTTAAATGAAAAATAGTTGAGGTTAAATGAAAAAGTTAAGGTTCATCACGCACACACATTTCAATTAAAATACCGTTTAAGGAACAGTATCTGTGTTTAATCTAGACAGGCCAGAAAATGTAGATGCAAATCCCTGTGACCTTAGCGCTAACAACAAACTGGTAGAATCCCATAGGGCTGGGGATAAAAGGAGGGATAAAGTGTCCTCTATCAGACCTGAAATGTTGTCTGGCTTCTGTAGCTTTCTATAGCAGGGAGAGAGGAGCAGGTTTTAACTGTGGGATTGCTGAACAGATAAAGCCACAGAGCAGAACAGACTTCCACACAGAATTGATTCCCCAGTAACATGGACAGTGGCTACTAATGAGGAGGAAAAGACAAAGTTGGTTATTTGATCGGAAGTTAATATAAAGACATTGTATTCATGGTCATTTTGGAGTGTTTCTATTGGTCCAGTCATTAAAGTCAAACTATACAGAAAACTGAACATTGACACGATTGGGAGAGTTGTTAATTCTTGAGGAGCTGTTCTAACAAGCCAGCTTAGCTTTGAACTTGCTCTCAGTTTCACCACTAAGTGTGTTATAGCATGTGGGCAGCGCACCCCCCAAACCGCTCCACCCAAAGTGGCCTGTTCCTAACCCCGTAACAAGCATACAGCTCAACTCAAATGGAAGGATCGGACTAGTCTTGAAACCAGTTCCCTTGTCCATCTTACCCCAAGACAAGACCAAGTCCAAATGAGGTCAAGGCCGAGACTAAACCAGATCTGCTAGTTTTAGCCCAAACTGGAATACTGCACCACTTAAGTTCACCAATGTTTTGAATTTGCACCAATTAATTTAATACTGGTATTTGACAATAATGTTAGCCCCACCCCCTTTTCCCTCCTGCAGTTAACAGAAATGTGTTCTATGCAGATTCTCATAAATGAACATTAGTCAGGGTGCACGCTGAAGGCAACCTCAGAAGACTGCAGTGTAGGCCTCACAGCATATACGTTTTAATATATGAGCTTTCATCTTCATGCTTGATTTATATCTCTCTGTCGAAAGAGAGTTTTAGATCCTGTGCATGCCCTCTAGCCGACCTCCTGTTTACGCTGATTCATACACGCGCAGTAAAGCCTGATTCGCTGGAACTCCAGCTCAGAAATACTGTATGCACTCTGATCTTATTTAAGGAAACAAAAGGAAAAGTCCTCTCCCTCCTCCGCCATCTGTGATTATCAAACAGAGAGGCACAGAAATAGAGAGAGAGAGACAAGCCTGTTAAGCTGGCTTGTTCAGGCCTCTCCCTGAAAGCATGGTGATTGTAGTCTACAATTAGGGCAGTGCAGGATTACTGCTGAGCAGGCAGTTGGCTCTGGGTTTGTTTTTTTTTTTTTGCCTCTTCTTCATATTGTTACAAATCAGCACATGACAAGCTAATTAAAAGTGCAGAGAGACACGACAGCTAAATGAATGTATCCTACACATAATGTCAGATAGACTGCTGCACGTACACGTGTCTGTGACTAATTCCACACAAACACAAGCAAACAAAGATGCTTCTGATAGACACGGTGCTTCTCATCTGTCTGTGTCTGTGAATGGCTCACTCCGTATCAGGGCTCAGGTTTAAGGAGCAAACATAAAAGCTGGAAACTAAGAGCATTTGATGATCAAGTCCCACAGATGGGTTTAAGTCTGGGGAATTAGGAGGTCGGGGTAGAACTTTGAAATCTTGGTCATGCTCTTCCAACCAGCGTCGGTTATTTTAGCCGTGTGACATGTCGCCTTGTCTTGCTGGAAGGTCCCATCCACCCCAGGGAGGACGACCACCATGTTTTTGAGCCATTTTGGGCCATTTGTGATTTACACACAGAGGAATTTGTATTCCGGATGTACTCCATCCATGAGGTGAAACACACACATACACACACTAGTGAACACAGTTCAGTTGGTACTGTCAGTTTAAGGAATTGAACCAGCGACCCTCCGGTCACAAGGCTGGTTCCCTAACCTCCAGCCCACGACTTCCCCCGGATTCAGTCCCAAATCAATTGAGAGTGCCTATCGCATGGATGAGTGGGCCCAGAGAAAGCCAGGTGCCACCTCCTTCAAAAGAATGGTCATAATAATGTGACTGAACAGTAAATTCCCTCCCCGTTTGAGTGGGGATGTATAGATATGAATACACACACCACTATTGGGATTTTGTATTGTGTCTGGTATGTTTTAAACCCTTTGGTGACACCAAGGTCCAAAAGAGAATGTTTTCAAACCTTTGTTCTGCACTGCCAATAGTATTCATGTGCTCGATAAAGCATCTTTCCAATACTTTAATATACGTAATGAAAAAGCATCTTCACCCACAGAGGCAGGATTATGAAGAGCATGGGTTTTATGTTGTATATATATCCATAGTTTTATCTGGACATGTTGCGTATCTCAGCTGCAGTGACTTTCCTGGAGAAGGAGAAGTCGGTTTCTGATATACAGCAAGTCTTCATTTTACTTGTCACTGTGGCTGGAATCTCAACTATGACTTTGCATAGTCTTTCAGAACAGTCCGCTTGTGCTTTCTGAGCCGAAAGTCTGTTTGGTCTCTCCTCTCAGCTAGATTCCCTCTGATCAGCTGTTCGGCGTTCCGCCTGTAGCACTGATCCCAGATGGAGCGGAGGACGCTCTCTCCTGAGAATGCCGACCCACACCGAGTCTCTCACACACCTCGTCGTGGGATGCTGCCGTGGTGGCACTAAACCAATTCCACCTCATATGTTCTCTCAGTTTTTTATCTAATCTGGCGCCTCCTAAGCTCTCCAAAAAGCCGCGTGATGCCGTTAAAGGGCTTAATTAAGGATCTGTGATTCAATCACTCTAATTGAATTGGGGGTGGCATGCGAGGCAAAGGCTGCTTTGGGGTTACGTTGGGGCGCCTGACGCTCGTTTTGGTGTTAGCTGGAAGGCCTGATGCAGAGCGGAGGACGGGAGAGTAAAGAGCTGATGGGAAAGGCTGTGAAGGCAAAACCAGAACGTTCTGTGTGTCAGTGGGCCTCCACGCTTAAGGGGGGCACTTACTCACACTCCTCCACTCCACTGACCTGGCACATAGCCATCCCCACCAGCCACAACCCTAAACATGTAAACAAATCAGGCCTGATTCAGCTGTCATGCTCAGAGGCCAGTGCACGGCTACCACACAAACGCCTCCTCCACGAAGACCATTTTATGTAAGCTGAGCACAAAGGGACAAAAAAAACCCCCCACATTTGTACAGTTTTTCTTTCTGTAAGATGTGACATGACTGGCCTACAAAATTAGCTTTTGTAGTTTTGTACTGGAGCTATGAGGCTATTGTAGCTAGCTAGTAATAGAAGCCTATATATGAGTAATGAGTAGTCTAAATTAGCCCGACCTATATGACACTTTTGAGGTAAAAAAAAAAAAAAGATGACCAAAATATTGGTCCCCTCTCTTCGAAGACCCATCTCTTCATAAAGCACTTAAGTGAGTGAGCTCTAGCAGATGTGTAAATTGTGTGTATTGTGTGACAATTTAATGACCTTTTTGTATTGCACTTATAATGACCTTTGTCAATGTGTATTGTGTTGCACTTATAATGACCTTTCTCTAGGTATCAGCACTGACCCCCTGTTCGGGCAGTGTCTGAGCTCGTGGTGAGTTTTAGGCTCTAAACTTCCTACTAGCTGGAATATTATCCAACAGAACACTAAGCACGGTTGTAAGTCGCTCTGGATAAGAGCGTCTGCTAAATGCCTTACATGTAAATGTAAATGTAAAAATATTAGCTAATACAATTAAAATTTTTAGCACATTTGAATTTTATACTTCAATAAATAGCACTTTATTAACAAAACTGAGTCGTTTATTAGTTGTCAGAGTTTTAACCCATTAAGGTCTTCTCAGACTATTTCTAGCACACTAAAATGCAAAGAAAAAGGTTCCATGGAGGACCGTCTAGAACGGTCAACTATTTGCATTAAAGGCTTTTTTTTTTTTGCATCCGTAGGTGGTTCTCCATAGCACCAAAAAGCGTTCTGATATAGTTACAATGTCTGCTTAAATTAATGTGAAAAAAAAAAAAATATATATATATATATATATATCAAATATATGTCAAATATACACACCCCTTAAGGTGGGATATGACGAGAACTAGTAAAATGACTCAGTTAGGAAAAAATTTAACTGGAGATATGGGTAGCTCCGCCCACACTTCTACCTGCAAGATGCTCAGATTTATTTGAATGAATTCAATTGCACAATTGAAACCTACTGCATTGAATGTTACAAGTTTTGTAGCATTATGATTGGAGCTACCCATAGTTCTTTGCAGTTTTGGTTTCAGTTTGTAATGGCTTATCGAATGTTTGTTTATTTATTTATATTTAATTTTGTTTTGGTCCTATTAATATAAAAAGTGCTGTTATAAAAGTTGTTGTGTTTTGCTGATACTTGTTTGGTCTTCTAATGTACAGATTTTCAGCATTTTTGATCCAGAGGTCTGTCTCACGGTACAGTGTTTATCCAGCTAACTTAGTTCTTAGCTTAGCTTAGTTCCGTCAACTGCAGTGGCATTGCTTGGATGCTTTGCTTTCCTCATATTTAGGCATTTCTGTTTTCTTTTTGGAAGCTTGACATGATTATCTGTTCATCATAAATATCACACCTTCGTGTGCACTCATACACAAATAATCACAGCCTTGAGATCCAAATCTGGATAAAGAAAGTTCAGTATTGGTTTTCTAAAATGAGTTACGTGTTTTTCCACTGCTTATGACACTTATTAGGTAAAGCTAGCTCAGCTAGCATCTCTCGTGACCCAGAAGTGGTTTAGAAGATGAGTGAGAGTATATGGACATATGCACATATGGTCCCAGCAGCCACATAAGTAACTTTTTATATGTAATAATGAAGATTATTATAACTTCCGTCACAGTTATGTACTATATCCAGTGCGAACTGTGTATGTAGGGTAGCAGGAATTAACAGCCAGAA
Organism: Prochilodus magdalenae; assembly: GCA_024036415.1. Taxonomy (NCBI): domain Eukaryota; kingdom Metazoa; phylum Chordata; class Actinopteri; order Characiformes; family Prochilodontidae; genus Prochilodus; species Prochilodus magdalenae. The sequence continues at coordinate 13,329 of JAMWET010001884.1, read as the reverse complement.
GATTTAGCTGTTGTGTTGACTCTGCTGATTGCAGAAGCCTACAGGTGCCTGAGAAGAATGGTCTTTGTGACCTCTCGTCCTCGCTGTGATGTGCCCTGTCTTGCTGTGTGAACCGGGGCAGGCCCCAGCATCCTGGCCTCACACAGCTTTGCTTAATCATCCAGCCAGCTGTCCCTCACTGTGTCCACTAAGTTACTGCACTACCCTGTTGAGGCACAACTAGCAGGCCTGTTGTGGACCTGACCTCGCTCTGATGCCTGCCGTCTGCAGTGGGAGGCAAACACTATGTGTATGTGTGTCTGTGTGTGTGTGTGCATGCTGTAATGTGCAGGACCACGTGGCGGGGGGATTGCGTGCAGGGTTGCAGGGGAACTGAGGCGAGGTGGCAGGGGAGTCTGAGCTGTAGGCGGGACGCTGCGTTGTGACGGGCTGTGTGCGGTTTATCTTTGGCAGCCTCTGCCCGGTTACAGAGCGCGCTCCAGCCCCCTGCTCGCACAGGGGACAGGCCAAAAGTGACAGCTGACAGGCAGCAGTGGACAAGCGGCGTCCCCTCCCCTACTTCTCCCACTGTCCGCTCAGCTCTGTCTCGTCAGTGCCTACCACTGAGCTCGGCCTGATGCACAGTATATTGTATGTTCACCGTCATCGCAGTTTTGGCCTTTGCCAGTATATTGCAGAAGGCTGCAATATTCAAATGAGCTCGCATTTGTTTTGCCGTGTGCTGTGACTAAGAGGACACACCACACAGTTGCAGACGGTCGCTTCTCTGGGCATGTTGATGAGTCATGTTACAGTGATATGCTATTATATTACTTAATTTACAGTCAGGATGGAAGTTGAGTACAAGTTGCTCATTTTTCATCACCCAGGGGAAATATATATATATATATATATATATATATATATGATTCCATTTTTTCAGGTCTTATTTATGAAACCCCATCAGTTTTAAACACCGTATCAGTCACTGCCCACATACTTGCACACATCTTTATATGGGCATGAATGTTAATCAGTGCATCCATCCACTAGAGGGCAACCTAGAGTCTATGCAATGTGTATATATACACTCGTGATCACAAGAGTAATTGCACACCCGGAAGTAATCAACCAACAGGAATGAAACTTGGTGGATAGGTCCGACTAAATTTCACGATTGGCCACGCATGTAAGATGGACGCGAAACCAGGACAGGACTTATCACTGTACCCACACAACACAACAGTTACGACTGCAGACATTCGACAGTAGTGATGCCCTCCATAATTCACCCTGTTGGTGCCAGCACCATTGGCAAATGGCTGCACGACGCGGGAGTACATGCGTTCAGACCATTACAACAACAGCCCTTAACGGTCACTTTTAGTGCCGGCAGTGAGCGCATGCGCGCTGTAATGTCGTGCGCGAGAGAGGGAGTACAAAGCTAACGGTTATATAAGTACGGCGCGCGGAATGGTTAGGAGGGTTTTTGTAACCTCTGTGTTCTGCTGCAGTGTTAGCTGGGATTGTAACCACGAGGTGTGGGTGCTCCTCTGCCCAATAAATGGTCCAGTACTCCGAACAGCTGTGTCTCGCCTGGATTTCTTTGTGGAGGTCAGGGGAAGCAGCTAACCCCCTGTTGCATCTCCCTCCCCCGGAGCCTTCACCCAACTACTGGGTGCGTTACAACCACGTCAACAGTGCCAAAGACTGCAATGATGTCCTGCTAGACTGTTATGGAGTGACTCATTAATAAATATCACCAATTCAGTTTAAATTGATCATCATTTATTGTTCCTGGTAACCTGTATCTTCCTTCCCAATAGCACCGCAATCCCACACTTCCTTTTGGGTGCAGGTATATTATATATTATATAACTATATTACACTCTAATGATATGAATGTTGGGGAAAACTTCCATACATTTAACAATGAAGCGTTTACTTTCAGTTTTTACTTCTTAGCCATGAAATTACTCAGCTGAGAGTCATTTCCTTTAAATAAAGCTCACCACTCTGTTTTACTCCTACCTGTGTAGCTCCATCATTCTTTCCTGGCCTCCTGTTCCCCACAGTTCACACCTGTGGCTCTCTAATGCTGGTTCTCCATCAGCAGGCTGTTTTGTGCCATGCTGAACTGATACCGTTTTATTACTCACTCTAGTTCATCTGTCTGTTTCTCAACTTGTGTTGAGAAAAGAGACCCGGAACATTTAGAATGGAGGTGGTTCTTGGAAAGGAATGTAGGCATAGAAAACAAATACAGGCTCAAAAAATAATGCAGAACAAATCACTCGCTGTGTCTCAAATTGAGTATATCCGTCGTGTTTTGGCCACATGTATTACAAGTAGTGCGTTCACATTGAGAAGCAGGAAGTCGTGTGTTTTTACTGGGATAATGTGCTGTTACTTGGATGATCGACTGCCAAAAAAGCTGTGGAGCATTGGATGCTGTTTCCATTCAGTGGCTATAACCACGTGAAAGCAGAAACAAGAGTCTTTAATGCATCAAGCAACACTATTATACTGTCCGAATGTGAGAGATACGTCTTTGTCCTGCAACATTTTTGGTTTTTAATTTGAACTGTTTGGTCACTTCAGGCATGATCCAATAATGTGAGATACCGCGTGGTGTCCATGGTGGGCACGTTCTGGTGGGCATGTCCTATTTAGTGCACTTAATGCACCTGTGGAATCTATGGTTAACAACATGTAGATGTATATTACATTCATCCTTGACATTACTTTGCATTTATGTATGTATTTACCTAAAATGCAAAGTAATTTCAAGGATGAATGTAATATACATCTACATGTTGTAAAACCATAGATTACACAGGTGCATTAAGTGCACTAAATAGGGACATTGCCACCCAGAACGTGCCCACCATGGGGACACCACGCCGGTATACTCACATTATGGGTTCGATAATGCCTGAAGTGAACCAAAAACAGTTCACAATTAAAAAACCCCAAAAAGTGTTGCAGGACAAAGACGTATTCTCTCACATTTCGGGACAGTATATAGTGTTGCTTGATGCATTAAAGGACTTCTGGTTTCTGCTTTCACGTTGGTGATAGCCCACTGAATGCGAAACAGCAAAATCCAATGCATCCACAAGCTTTTTTGGCAGTCGATCATCCAAGTAACAGCACATTATCCCAGTTAAAAACACCCCCCCCACACGACTTCCTGCTTCTCAATGTTGAACGCACTACTTGTACACATGTGGCCCCAAAAACACGACGGATATAACTCAATTTGAGACACAGCGATGTGATTTGTTCTGCATTAGTTTGAGCCTGTATTTGTTTCTATGCCTACATTTCCTTTTCCAAGGAACCCCTCAATTTCTAAATGTTCCGGTTCTCTTTCTCAACACAAGTTGAGAAACAGAAGCAGATGGAACTTAGGAGTGAGTAATAAAACGGTAATCAGTTCAGCGATGGCCACAAAACCAGCCTGCTGATGGAGCAAAACCAGCATTTAGAGAGACCACAGGTGCTTGGAAAACTGTGGGGAACGTGAGGGCCAGTGAAAGAAATGATGGAGCTACCAGGTCAGGAGTTAAAAACAGAGTGGTGAGCTTTATTTAAAAAGGAAATGGACTCGCAGCTGATTAAATTTCATGGCTAAGAAGGTAAAAACTGAAAGTAAAAACGCTTCCAATTGTTAAATGTATAGGCAGTTTTCCCCAACATTCATTACATTAGAGTGTAATATAGTTATATAATACATAATATACCTGCACCCAAAAGGGAAGTGTGGGATTGCGGTGCTATTGGAAGGAAGATTACAGGTTTACAGGAACAAATAACTGAGTGATTCAATTTAAAACTGAATTTGGTTGATTATTAGTAATGGAGTCACCCATAACAGTCTAGCAGGACATCATTGCAGTCTTTAGGCACTGTTGACTGTGGTTGTAACGCCAACCCAGTAGGTGGGGTGAAGGCTCCGGGGAGAGGAGATTGAACAGGGGGTTAGCTGCTTCCCCTGACCTCCACAAAGAAATCCAGGCGAGACACAGCTGTTCGGAGTACTAGGACCATTTATTGGGCAGAGGAGCACCCACACCTCGTCGGTACAATCCCAGCTAACACTGCAGTCAGAACACAGAGGGTTACAAAAACCCTTCCTAAACCATTCCGCGCGCCGTTACTTATATAAACCGTTAGCCTTTGATACTCTCCTCTCTCAGCGCACGAAATTACAGGCGCGCATGCGCTCACTGCCGGCAACTAAACGTGACGTTAAGGGCTGTTGTGTAATGAGTCTGAAACGCATTGTACTCCCGCGTAGTGCAAGCACATTTGCCTAAGTGGTGCTCGGCACCAACAGGTGTTGAATTATGGAGGGGGCATCACTACTGTCGAATGTCAGCAGTCGTAAACTGTTGTTGTTGTGTGGGTACCAGTGATAAGTCCTGTCCTGGTTTCGCGTCCCATCCCTACATGCCCTGGGGCCAATCTTGAACATTTAGTCGGACCTAATCCACCAAGTTTCATTCTGTTGAGTGATTACTTACGGAGTCGTGCAATTATCTCTTGTAGATCACGAAGTTGTCATATAATATACCATTGCATAGACTACAGGTTTGCCCTTAGTGGATGGATGCACTGATTAAACATTCAATGCCATATAAAGCTGGGTGCAAGTATGTGGGGCAGTGACTGATACGGTGTTTAAAAAAACTGGATGGGGGTTTCATAAAGAAGAACCTAAAAAACATGGAATCATATTATAATATTATATATGATATAATTAATTATATTATATATATATAACTTATTATATATAGATAATAGATATATATATATATATATATATATATATATTTTTTTTTTTTTTTCCCCCTGGGTGATGAAAAAATGAGCAAACTTGTTACGCAACTTCCATCCTGACTGTAAATTAGTAATATAATAGCAGATATCCACTGATAACATGAATCATCAAACATGCCCCGAGAAGCGACCGTCTGCAAACTGTGGTGGTGTGTCTCTCTTATGTCACACAGCACACTGCAAAACACAAAATGCGAGCTCATTTGAATATTGCAGCCTTCTGCACAGATACTGGCAAAGGCCAAAACTGCGATGGACGGTGAACACATAAATTATACTGTGCATAAGGCCGAAGCTCAGTGGGTAGGCACTGACGAGGACATAGCTGAGCGGGACAGTGGGAGAAGTAGGGGAAGGGACGCCGCTAGTCCACTGACTGCCTGTCAGCTGTCCACTTTTGGCCTGTCCCCTGTGCGTAGCAGGGGGCTGGAGCCCTGCGCTTCTGTAACCGGGCAGGAGGCTGCCAAAGGATAAACCGCACACAGCCACCCGTCACAACGCAGCTGTCCCGCCTACAGCTCTAGACTCCCCTGGCCACCTCGCCTCAGTTCCCCTGCAACCCTTGCACGCAATCCCCCCGCCACGTGGTCCTGCCACATTACAGAATGACACCACACACACACAGACAACACAGACACACATAGTGTTTGCTCCCACTGCAGACGGAAGGCATCAGAGCGAAGGGGGGGGGGGGTTTTCCAAAGGTCCACAACAGGCCTGCCTAGTTGTGCCTCACAACAGGGTTTAGCTGCCAGTAACTTAGCGGACACATGCAAGGGTACAGCTGGCTGGATGGATGTACGCAAAGCTGTGTGAGGCCAGGAGCTGGGGCCTGCCCCGGTTCACACAGCAAGACAGGGGCACATCACAGCGAGGACGAGATAGGTCACAAAGACCATTTCTCTCAGGCACCCTGTAGGCTTCTGCCAATCAGCCAGAGTCAAACACAAACAGCTAATCTTCTGGCTGTTAAGTCCGCTACCCTACCATACACGGTTCGCACTGGATATAGAACAAACTGTGACGGAAGTTATAAATAATCTTCATTATTCCATATAAAAAGTTGACTTATGTGGCTGCTGGGACCATATGTGCATATGTCCATATACTCTCACTCATCTTCTTAAACTACTTCTGGGTCACGAGAGATGCTAAGCTGACCTAGCTTCTACCTAATTAAGTGTCATAAGCAGCCGAAAAACCACGTAATCATTTTAGAAAAAAACCAATACTTGAAGTTTTCCTTGTATCCAGATTTGGATCTCAAGGCGGTGATTATTTGGTTATTGTTATGAGTGCACACGAAGGTGGGGATATTTTATGATGAACAGATAAATCATGTCAAGCTTCCAAAACGAAAACAGAAATTTGACACTGCCTAAATATGAGGAAAGCAAAAGCATCCAAGCAATGCCACTGCCAGTTGACGGAAACTAAGCTAAGCTAAGAAATAAAGTAGCTGGGCGATAAACACTGTAACCGTGAGACAGGGACCTCTGGATCAAAATGTGAAAAATCTGTACATTAGAAGACCCAAAACAAGTTTCAGCCAAACACAACAACCTTTTTATAAACAGCACTTTTTATATTACTCGGACCAAAACAAAAATTAAAATAAAATAAATAAACAAAACATTCGATAAGCCATTACAAACTGGAAACCCAAAACGAAAAGAACTATGTGTAGCTCCAACATAATGCTACAAAACTTGATACATCAATGCAGTAGGTTTCAATTGTGCAATTGAATTTCATTCAAATAAGAATCTGAGCATCTTCGCAAGTAGAAGGTGGGCGGAAAAGCTACCCATATCTCCAGTTAAATTTTTTCCTAATTGAGTCATTTACTAGTTCTCGTCAATATCCCACCTTAAGGGGTGTGTATATTTTGACATATATTTGAATATATTATTATATATATATCATATTTTTTTTTTTTCACAGTAATTTAAGCAGACATTGTAAATATATAGAACGCTTTTGGTGCTATGGAGAACCACCTACGATGCCAAAAAAAAAAAAAAGACTGTAATGCAAATAAGTTGACCGTTCTAGACGGTCCTCCATGGAACCTGTTTCTTTGTATTTTTGTGTGCTAGAAATAGTCCTGAGAAGACCTTAATGGGGTTAAAACTCTTGACCAAAAGTAATAACGACTCAGTTTTGTTTAATAAAGTGCTATTTATTGGAAGTATAAAATTCAAATGTGCTAAAAATTTAATTGTATAGCTAATATTTTACATTTACATTTACAGGTAAGGCAGTTAGCAGAACGCTTATTATCCAGAGCGACTTACAACGTGCTAGTGTTCTGTTGGATAATATTCCAGCTAGTAGGAAGTTTAAGAGACTAAAACTCACCACTGAGCTCAGACACTGCTCCGAACAGGGTTCAGTGTGCGAGACCTAGAGGAAAGTGTCAGTATAAGTGCAACACAATAACATGACAAAGGGTCATTATAAGTGCAATCAAAGAAGGTCATTAAATTGTCACACATACAACAACAATTACACAATCTGCTAGAGCTCACTCACTTAAGGCTTTATGAAGAAGATGGGTCTTCGAAGAAGGGGACAATATTTGGTTCATCTTTTTTTTTTTTTTACCTCAAAAGTGTTCATATAGGTCGGCAATTTAAGGACCTACGCATTACTCATATATAGGCTTCTATTACTAAGCTAGCTACAATAGCCCCCTAGATCCAGTACAAAAAACTACAAAAAGCTAATTTGTAGGCCAGCACTTGTCACATCTTACAGAAAAGAAAAAACTGTACAAATGGTGGGGGGTTTTTCTGTCCCTTTGTGCTCAGCTTACATAAAATGGTTTTCTTCGTGGAGGAGCGTTTGTGCTGGTAGCCGTGCACTGGCCTCTGAGCTAGGCCAGCTGGAATCCAGGGGCCTGATTTGTTAACATGTTTAGGGGTTGTGGCGGGTGGGATGGCTATGTGCAGGTCAAGTGGAGTGGAGGAGGTGTGAGTTAAGTGCCCCCCTTAAAGCGTGGAGGGCCCACTGACACACAGAACGTTCTGGTTTTGCCTTCACAGCCTTTACCCATCAGCTCTTTACTCTCACGTCCTCCGTCTGCATCAGGGCCTTCAAGGCTAACACCAAACGAGCGTTCAGGCGCCCAAAAACGTTAAACCCCAAAGCAGCCTTTCGACTCGCATGCCACCCCCAATCAATTAGAGTGATTGAATTACAGATCCCTTAATTAAGCCTTAACGGCATTCACGCGGCTTTTTGAGGAGAAGCTTAGGAGGCGCAGATAGTATAAAAACTGAGAGAACATATGAGGTGGGAATTGGTTTAGTGCCAAAACGGCAGAAATTCCACGGACGAGGCTGTGTGAGAGACTCGGTGTGGTAGGCATTCTCAGGAGAGAGCGTCACTACGCTCCATCCTGCGGATCAGTGCTACAGGCGGAACGCCGAACAGATGATCAGAGGGAATCTAGCTGAGGAGAGAGACAAGCAGACTTTTCGGCTAGAAAAGCACAAGGGACTGTTCTGAAAGAAATATGCAAAGTCATAGTTGAGATTCCAGCCACAGTGACAAGTAAATGATAAGACTTGCTGTATATCAGAAAAAACCGACTTCTCCTTCTCATGGAAAGTCAACTGCCAGCTGAGATACGCAACATGTCCAGATAAAAAAAACTAGGGATATATATACAAACATAAAAAACCCAGCTCTTTCATAATCATGCCTCTGTTGGGTGAAGATGTTTTTCATTACGTATATTAAAGTATTTGGAAAGATGCTTATCGGAACATGACATACTATTGGCAGTGCAGAAACAAAGGGTTTGAAAACATTCCTTTTGGAACTTGTGGTCACCAAAGGGTTAAAACATCATACCAGACACAATACAAAATCCCATATAGTGGTGTGGGTATTAATATCTTATACATCCCACTCAAACGGGGAGGGGGAATTTACTGTTCAGTCACAGTATTATGACCCCAGTTCTTTTGAGGAAGGTGGCACCTGGGCTTTCTCTGGGCCCACTCATCCATGCGGATAACGGCACTCTCAATTGATTTGGGACTGAATCGGGGGAAAGTCGGTGGCTGGGGTTAAGGGACCAGCCTATGTGACGGAGGAGTCCGCCGTCAATTCTGAAAACTGACAGTAACCAAATGAAACTGTGTTCAACTAGCGTGTGATGTGTGTCGTTTCACCTCATGGATGAGTTACATCGCGATACAAATTACCCTCTGGTGGAAAATCAACAAATGGCCCAAAATGGCTCAAAAAACAATGGTGGTGGTCCTCCCTGGGGTGGATGGGCCACCTTCCAGCAAGACAACGGGACATGTCACAAGGTCAAATAAACCGATGCTGGGGAAGAGCATGACCAAGCCAAGATTTCCAAGTCCACCCGACCTCTAATTCCCCAGACTTAAAACCCATTCTGTGGGACTTGATTCATCAAAGGCTCTTAGTTTCCAGTTATACAATATACTCTTCCTGCCCTTAAACAACTGAGCCCTGCATAACGAAGACGTGAGCCTGCCAAGACACAGAATAGAATAGGAAGCCACCATGAATCATCCGTACCGTACAGTAAGCATCTGATCTGATTTGCTTAGTAGTTTGGTGGAATTAAGCCAGAAACGTGACGCTTGCAGCAGTCTAGTGACATTTAGTTTGCTAGATACATTCATATAGACTGTCGGGTACTCTCTCGCACTTTTAATTAGCTCTAGTCATGCTAACGCTGATTCTGTATATAATATGAAGAATGAGCCGCCAAAAAAAAAAAAAACTAAACCCAGAGCGAACTCGCCCTGCTCAGCAGTAGAGTCCTAGCACTGCCCTATTGCTAGACTACAATCACCATGCTTTCAATGGGTAGAGCCCTCCGAACAAGCCAGCCTTAACAGGACTTAGTCTCTACTACTCTCTATATTTCTGCTTGCCTCGCCATGTTTTGATTATAATCACAGATTGGCGGAGGAGGAGAGCAGGACTTCTACCTACTTTGTTTCCATTAAAAAAAATAAGATCAGAGTCGCACTATACAGTCATTTACCTGAGCTGGAGTTTCCAGCGGCAATCAGGCTTTACTGGCGTGTATGAAATCAGTCGGCTAAGACAGAGCATGGGCTCGGCTAGATGGGCCATGCTACAGGCATACTAAATACATCTCTGGTTCGACAGAGAGATTCATAAATCAAGCTAGTGAAAGACAGAAAGCTCATATATTAAAACGTCTATAGCTGTATGAGGCCATACCTACTACTGCAGTCTTACTAGAAGCGTTTAGCCTTCAGCTGTGACACCCCTGATTAATGTCTCAATATGAGAATCTGACATAGCAAACACATTTCATGGTTAACTGCCAAGGAGCCGCGAAAATGGGGGCTGCACGGGCTAAATTATATGATATCAAATACCAGTATTTAAAATTAATTGTGCAAATTCAAAACGCATATGCGTGAACTAAGCATGGTGAAGCTATTCCAGTTTAGGCGCTTCAAAACTACCTATGCAGTAGCATACTCAGGTTCTAAGTCTCGGTCTTAATAGACTCTACATCTTGGACTATTGCGTCTTGGTCTTGGTAAGATGGACAATGGGAACTGGATCTTCAAGATAGTCCCTCCATTTGCAAGTTAGAGCTAGTATAGCTTGTTACGAGCCCAGGGTTAGGAACAGGCCAATTGTGGTAGAGGGGGTCTTGAGGGGGCCCGGATGCCAGCTCACCTACATGACCTATAACACACTTAAGGGAGTGAAAGAAATGAGAGTAATTCAAAGCTAGCTGGCTATCGTTAAGATCGACACCGCTTTCATCTAAGAAATCAACAACGAATACTCCCATCAGCCTTTAGAAAATAACTCCGATTTTTTTCGTGCTGTGCAATGCCTTCAGTTTTCTGTATCAGTTATAAGCCTTTAATCCGACTGGTACCATAAAACCACCTCTCAACTGACCATGAATACAATCGTCTTTATATTAACTATATACCAGATCAAATAACCAACTTTGTCTTTTGCCTCCTCAATTAGTAGCCACCTGCTCCATGTCAACTAGGAGCCCAATCATATTCTGTGCCTGGAAGCTACTGTTGCCTGCTACTAGTGGCTTTTATCAGAGTTCAGCAATCCCACAGTTAAACCTAGCTATACCTCCTCTCCCTCGCCCTATAGAAGAAGCCCCCCTCAGCCAACAAATTTCAGGTCGGGATAGAGGACACATTTATCCATTACTTTTTAAATTCCCCAGCCACTATAAGAGGATTCTACCAGTTTTGTTGTTAGCGCTAAGCAGTACACAGCCCGGATATGCCCATCTAACATTTGTACTATAGCCTCGCCCTAAGTCTAGAATTAACACAGACTACTTGCTTCCTTATTAAAACTGGTATTATATATATCGAAATGTGTCACGTGGTGAATAGAAGCTCTTTGAGACTATTTTTCATTACATTAACCCTCAAAACTATTTTCATTTAAATATCATCTATCATATTAAGTGAACTCATTAGCTGAATGTTAGTAAATAATAAGCAGAATAAGTAATCTGACCAGTAGTTGTACAAAACATCAACGTCAAGTAGTTCTTACAATTGTCCAACTACTATCAGTATGGTTATAAGAACCTACAGATAGGTGATATGATATATTCGGCGTCTACTTTATATACCATTAATAGAAAGGTGGCAGATCGATATAACAATCTTATGGATCATGACTGAAGAGCATTACTGAAGGTAGCAGCTAACCAAGCTAGCCCGGGCGCTGTTCTCAATGTTGCTAATACCACCTTCGTCCACCCCAAGGGGGTGCTAGTGAATCACTTGTAGCTGGAGTCGCCCATCAAGTCAACATGAGAGGATGAAGCGAGGGTGGTAGCATGCCCTAAATTCTTGTCAATCATATTGAATGTCGGCCCCAGCTATAAAGTGGAGTTATCACACCCACATTAGGCGGAGAAACAACGTTAAATAATAATAATAATTAATAATAATACATAATAATGTATAATAATGGTTAAACTTCCATAGCGCTGCACACACCAAGACGCTTTACATATCAAAAAACAACACACATAAACAAGAACAATCATGAAGATGAAAATGGCAGAGAAAAGAAGTAGAGTTTATGAAGACGGAAACGCAGAGGAGAGGAAGATGCGAATAGATGAGGTTAGGAGTTCAAGAGATTTTGGTGGGGCAGCAACACTAAACAACCTTCAGCCATCCATAGCAGGAACGCCTGAACCAGGCAACAGCCAGGAGACCTAGAGTTAGAGGACTTAACTTACGAGATTGACATTAAGGCATGTTCAGAGGGCCAAACAGGACAGGGGGTCCGCCTGGCGGCAGAGCGCTTTAACCCTTATGATACCTGACCGTTCCCAGCGTTTCGGCACTAGAACCCTGAGCCGCCCCTAGCAATTTTCGACAATTTCAAAATGCAAAATAGTTGTGAATTTAAAAATGCATTAAAAACTGTATTCAACGGCCGCAGTTCTCATTTTAGGCCTATGGAAACCTAATCGCCGGAACTGCAACTTTTGAATGATACCACAAAAAAAAAAAAAAAAAAACCTTTTGAAACACGCTTACCAGAGGCAATGCACGGAAACATTTATATGATTTACACCAGTACACCGTTTTAGGGCACTTTGGCAGGTCCTTGTCCTTCATTTCTGGATTTGCTCTCTTGGCTTGCTTGTACTTTTCGGCACAAACACGCATCTGTTGTTCCGAGATGCACCTTCCGCGCTCGCCTCAGGCAAGTCGCCTCAGGCAAGTGCAGTGGGATGTTTTGGGTTTTGTTTCTGACAGCCGGGCCTTCACTCCTTTTTTTTTGCGGAACGTGACATAGGGCAGCCAGTGCTCCGGCCCAGGTGACTGTCCCAATCAACGTGGTGTATCATCCATTGTCGCCAACCACCAACCACTTTGAAAACAGTGTAGTATGGTTTGAAAAAAACAGTCTCGTATGATGTAACTATACCCGCGCTACACCACGCACACCACGACCACCATGCTAAAGGCGGCCTGCCATGTTCAAAAGGGTTTAAAAGTTTTTCAGGAGCAGGATTTTTATAGTGGATACAGCTCTTGCAAAATTGGTAGCACAGTGTAAGCTGAAGAAGGATGCGGGGTGATTGTGTGCGGGACTTTCTCTGGTTGCCGTAACTAAGACTCAGGGCTGCCCGAGAGGTTTGTGAATGTTACTAGCAGGAGCGGAGAATAGTGTTTTGGAGGGTTGTAAACTCACTTGAACCCAGAGGCCATAGCAATAAATCAGCAAGTAAGAAGAAGTTGATATAAATAGAAGCAAAAAAAACTAGGGGTTCAACAGCTCCTGGTGACTAAAGCAAAGACGTTATGAAGCTGAACCTAGCAATGTGTCTATCTTAGTCTGCTACGGAGTGAAGAGCGAAGGACAAAAACGAATGTCCTTTTCCTTGTCATTCCTATGATCGGATCGTGGGGGCATCACCAAACTTTCTGTTCTCCATATTTGTTTGGGAAGTGTTTT